>CM073125.1:19859406-20101906 GCA_037039145.1 Fundulus diaphanus | reverse complement strand
GTAGCCCTTTTGGTTTACACGCCTGGTTATGTTATCTTGCACAGATGCAGTACATGCAGTTTTACCTCTTCCACTTGACATGAGTCTCTCATCACTTCTTATTTGTTTTTGTTTCCTCTCCCTCCATGTCTGCTCCTCTTCCACTTGTTCCCAGTCCTCTCCTGTCTCTCACTCTGCTCTGTCTTTCCCTCTCTCCCACCAAGCTGTGGAGAGGCTGATAAGGAGTTGATTTACCATCCAATTAAATATTGTCATTGAAACATTGCTTCAAATAAGCACAGCGTTTTCACCCTGTGCTAATTGGCCTTCCCCTTGCATGTGTACGTGCTGGGAGCTCAGAGCATTTCATGTTTTTGTTTTTTTGTTTTGTGAGTTTAAGCTTTAAGAGCAAAGAATTTGATTCTGGTCTCTTCTCAGTTAAAACAGAAGGTCATTTTGAGTCCAGACAATATAGAGAAAATTAAATGTATTTCATTTTATCTCTTCTGGACTCATTTTGAAACTCTAAGTCATCAAGATAGCACATGAACAAAGCGAGAAATAAAAACCAATTTAAAATCTGGAAGTAATGCAAAAAAAAAAGAAGAAAAAAACGACAGCACTTTCAGATTTCTATCCAATTCTTTTTGTTATACATCACAAATAATATTATTAATTTGTTCTTATTTTACATAAACCCTGCTTATAGATGCTATTGGTAGCTATATTTAGATAAAGACTTCATATTTAAGTTAAGGATTATCTTACGTACCAGCTACTACCTAACTTAATAGCATTCACTACCTTTATCCCAGAAGGTAAAATATGACTTCAGATAAACTCCATTCCTTTTAAAAGACGTGGAAGAGGAAAGTTTGCAAACATTGAGGAAAGACGGCGTAGGTCGAACAGGCCGAGTGCCGAATCCGCTAGGCCTCCTAATTACCGTCTCTAACATTTGTACCGACTTCTACCTCCCTCACTAGACTAGTTGGAAAAAAAGTCATTATATTAACTCAGACTGGAGCAGGAATATTCAGTATCACTATCTTTTTTCTTAGCATAGCCACTGTGCTATGCTAATGCCAAGTTAACAATATATTGGTATGCTATATCTAATGGTCTCACATTTCTCCAGTTGTCAGCTGTGTACTTTGCTTGGTTTCTGTTTTTAAATATTTCCTAGCTTCAAAAATGGACATCTTTATTAATTATAGTGAGTTAAAAGCCTAAATACCATTGAAAATAAAATGTAATATACCCTACCAATTAAAGTGGTTTCAAGCGTTTTTGACTGAGACCCCTCTTCTCTACACAGAAAGCCTTATAGATAAATGAAAGAATAAATAATTAATTTATGGTTTCTTTATTGGTAAGTAAATTAAATCTATTTTATTTAAATTAGCCCCCTTTATTCTTTCAGGCCAAGAACTGGGTTCCTTTTATTTCTTTGCCTCTATGACAGAGCCCCTGATAACAATATTTTACTATGATCTACTGCGTAAGAAATAATCCAATGTTGTCTGCTGCTGTTTTATTTAAAGTGTAAAGTTTCTGTAGAGCTAAGCTGTCATATCCATCGTCAGCCTCCACAACGTCATTGTTCATCGGAAACATTTGTTTCACACTGAATCAGCTTGAATTATTGAGGACAGCTAATAATATTATCTGCCTTTAAAATGGGGTTGTGAAAATGAGTCTCATTTATTTTTTTTAGTCTGTTTAAATATGGGTAAATTTGGACTTATTTGCCTTCTGATACATACTGTAAATGGGTGCCCTGTGACATATTAACAGAGTATCCAAGCTGTTTTAACTTATTGCCTCCTTTTTTATTTATTTTTTCTCAACTCTGTGATTGATCGGTGTGCATAATATTTCATTCTGGATGTTGTGTCTGCTTATTGTTCTCCTTCTAAAGAACTGAGTACCCAGATAATGTGTTTTACCAAAGGCGAAAAAATGCATAGTCTTTGGGTTACATTCTTGTTTTATCCAGTTATAATTTGTTTCATTCATTTAGGTCTGTGAACAGCCACTTTCACTTTATTCTCAGACCACTGAAAATGATTTAGTGTATATTAACTTGTCTAAATATGCAAACGTGCTGACAATCTCTGTCCCAACAGAGTGTTGCATGACTTTTTAATATCTTGTACAAGATATTTAGCTGTGCCCTTTCAGAGGCCAAATCCCCGGGTTAACCGTTTATGAATGTTGGGTCTGGTTGTGTGTTACATTTATGGACTGGATATCAGAAGCTGATGTGGCAACAGTAAGGAAAAACCACTTGCTTTTGAGATATAGTTTGAATTTTGAAATTGTGGAAATATCTGCAGTAGTTTTTGCCACCATTTTCTTCTATGGAACTGGTCCCCAGTTTAGCAAAACCGAGGCCTAATTTCATATTCATAAAAAAGTGTCTTTTGAGGGATCTTTTGGAATTGGGTATTCAAAGCCACCGGTAGTTTAGTTACTTTGTGGTACCTTTGTGTTGGCTCTCTGGCTCTTTCCTGCCTCTCTGGCTCAAAGACTAAACTCTACTAATACCTGCTAAGCCAGTTTGTAATGAAATTATTTGACTTTCAAACACACACAGAGCGTGTAGTGGTAAACCTTTTTTTCTCCCTAACACGCACACACACACACACACACACACACACACACACACACACACACACACACACACACACACACACACACACACACACACACACACACACACACACACACAGATTTTTTAAATACATTTTTAATAAATCCATGGGCAAGCGGTCTCAAAACTCATTTATCAAACATTTAGCAGTGACTTCGCCATTAAAGGGGGCATGAGAGGAAGAGAAGAGGAAAAATTGAAGAAGAGGAGCCATGATCAATGTCAGTGGACCATATAATTGCACCAGGAGTGGGTTAGCTGAAAACATTAGCCTTGTTTTCTGATGGATCACATCCTGGAGCCAGCAAGCCAAGCTAAACACTTCAATCTGTATTAAGTGAGACCCACAGTCATCCATCTGAAGGAGCTGCGGCGCAAAAATTAAAGTTTCCTGGGAGGTAACATACAACGCTGGTTGTTCTTACCTTCCTTTTGTGGAAATAACTATCACCTGTAGATTATTATGGGTCTGTCCTTCCAGTTTTTTTTTCCTCCTACCGCCTCGATGAGAAGCGCTAAACTGAAAAGCTTCAACTCACTTTCCCTCCATTCCACCATCTTTCCAAGCAGCTCGACGCTGGGAATAAACTTCTGTAGATGCTAAGGTTGACAGTTTTCATCAGATGGTTGAAACTTCAATAGAGCTGGGTCTTCCAGCAGCACAGTGCTCAGGACACGTTGCCGCTTTGCTCCAGTTACGCGCCACATCGCATCCGGTGTATTTCCTCCTTTAGACGGGTTTTGGAATGGATATTTTAAAAAAAGGTTCCAACCTTAATTCTTTTGAAAATGCGTGACTATAAATAAAAGCCAGGTCTGTTTCAGAAACCCAATTACTTGATATCCGGTGTGCCGACTCTACCATGAAGAGAGAACAGATATTCAGTCAGAGTAATGCCAGAATCTTGCTGATGGCTGCAAAACGTTCATGGTTTCTCCACAACTTGCTGAGGTTACAACCAAACATTTATGCATGCTTTGTAAACAGACCTATAACCATTTTTTGTGGACTTCCACAAGTCTGGTTCATCCTTTGGTTTGATTTCCACTTGTGGCAAAGCGCAACTCTCCTCTGTGCAAACGTAGCATATAAATGCAAATATAAATTGGATGGGACTGTCCAGCCATGATGCTGCTCAGGAAGAAGCCAGGTTCTGTGTGGCACAGACTAAACGTGTAAAAACGATAGCTGAAGCTGCAAAAACTGCTCCAAAGTAAAAGGCCAAATTATAGTTTGCTAATGCACTTAGGGACAAAGACCTTAATATTTGAAGACACATTATTTGGTCTAGTAAAACAAAAATGTTATTGTTTGGCCATAATTGATACGTTTGAATGGATAGGGAAAAGAGCAAACTTGAAAACACCATTTCAACTGGTAAAATAATTTTGTTAATCCCTCAAGTTATTTTTTTGGAAAATAAATTTCAAATGTATACTAAAAAGCCTAGAATGAATTACGTTAATGCCCTTGATGAATCTCAAGACACTGCACTGGCATAAATACACCAGGTGCCACCAGAAAGTCCAAACTAAATGCTGTTTCTCATCCCTCTTCTCTTCATAATCACATGTGAATTACAGCTCTAATAATATGTGAGCCAGTAAGGCCTGACGAAGTAAATAAAGTGAACCGCCGCTGAGGTGGATACACTTTTATCCTCAAGTCTTTTAGCAGCAATCTTAAAATATTGGAATTTCCCTTTGTGTTAAAAATAATTATGTCACATTAAGTTTTGTTCAGTATACAACGACTTAAAAAGGCTTTTGTACACAGCAAGAAACCCTTTTCAGATGTTTGCAGTTTTCCAGCCGGGCCGGGTACAACGTGGGGAGAGTATCCAGCTTTCTACTCGGTATCAGTTTGGAACAGAAATCAGAGGAATCGGCCCCCACTTGTGTTGTTCCCACTGCCGCTGCTGTGATATTTCAAAGTGTCACTAAGCCTAACCAGCTGCTCCGAACCAATGTCTTATTAGCCTACTGTGCTAAATTGTTAAACATGCGTCTTTTGTGGTATGGCTCTGAATTGATTGCACTCGTTTTGCAGAGGAAGCTTAAAGACCCTGGACTCCCACAAAGGTTTTTTTTTTTTAACTAAAGTCCCTGATTAGACCCATGCTAATTAAAGGTGGAACACGTTTTTATGTTTCTAAAATGTTGCCAATCAGAATAAATGGGATTGATGCATCTAATGGGGTTGATTAATCGCCGGTTTATACTGGCATGTAAAGCAGGGTTTACCTCTGAGCTGTTTGTTCCCTGTTTTGTTGCTGGATTTCCTGCCTCCTCTGTGCCTCAAGCAAAGCCTCTGCTAGCTGCTGGATTTCTTGCCACCTCTGTGTTTCAAGTAAGGCCTCTGCTAGCTGCTGGGTTTCCTACCTCTTCTGTGCCTCAAGTAAGCCTCTGCTAGCTGCTGGATTTACTGCAGCCCCTGGATCTCAAGAACTGTCCCTGCTGCTCTGTTGCTGGACTACCTGCTACCCTGTGCTCCAGCAGTCCTACACCCCAAGAACTGTCTCGCTCTGCACCTCTGGTCTGACAGCAGCCCAGCATCTCCAAGAACTCTCTCCAGTTTCTTAATCCAGTCAGCCTGCTCCTGCACCCATCATCTCCAGTCCGGTTACTAACTCTGGTCATCATCATCCAACTCATTACTTTCAATAAACTGCAATAGAACAAACTCTGTGTGTGTGTGTGCTCTGTCCGGGTTCTTATTTTAATTAAAATGTATAGGGTATTTTGTTTTTTTATTATTCGTTTAAAAATATATTAACTTCTGCCTCTGTTTGTCTTCTCTATCAGGCAGTTACTTTGACCGATGCACTAGGGGGAGCAGAGTTAAACCAGAATCACTTCATGATACAGGTCATTTTCACTTGCTGGCACAGCCCACATATCCACCCCACGCCTATCAACACAAAGTAATGCAGAATTGTGGCGTTTTAGAATGGAGCTAAATACAGGACCCTGGAAGAACAGCCCGTAATAGGCTACAAAAGACTTCAGCCTGGGGAAAGGTGACCATTTTGTCAAATTGAATATGGGGACATCTCCAGCTTGCAAATGAAAAATGTAATTTTTTTCAATACGGAATAAAGGAACTGGGTGGGCAAGTCTGACGGCAGGGATGTGTGGCGGGTTGAGGGTGGTGGGGATAGGTGGCGGCATGCAAGGCTTGGGAGGATGGTGAGACAGTAAAAATTAGCTGCTTACAAATTTGACGTGCATGTCCTCAGAACACTGGTTCTTCCTTTGAGTGTAAGAGCCTTTCTATGACCTACTGATAATTAATAGGTAAACGTTACGTGAGCTGAAAAACATACAAAAACATTCCTTTAAAAATGTTTGAACAGACCAGAAATGAGTTAAAATGGTTAATTTCAAGCATGACATATTCTGAAATAGTTTGCCTTCAATTGTGTAAATCTGCTCAAAGTTCTCGTCACCAACTATAAAGCTTCTTTGTACCTACTACTTTCTCTGGCTCACCTATTGCACAGGTTAGAAACCCCTACTATGTTAGTACCTCTAATTTGAAGCTGCAAAGACAGGCCATCTGTATAGAAATAGTGTCAAATTCCAGGTAGGGTCCTCCAGATTTCTCTGAATAGTAGGTAAGATATTAAGAACAGCTCAATTATTTATGCAGATGCTGCAATTTGTAGTAACTGCTGTGGATGAAGTCTAAATTAAACAAAACGAGGAGTTAGATTCACTGCTGTGATTAATTGTGAACAGAACACCCCCTTCTGCTCCCTGTCTCGCACACTCAGAGTGGTAAAGTATCCCTCTTGTATGAATAAGCTAAGCACACATTCAGCGGCATTAATGGAAAGAAAGGAGCTTTATACAGACACACAGAAGCCCCTGCCTTAATTAGGAGCACAGGAAAAGGGACGCACACACTTCACTGACGGCGTGTGGAGCAGACAAGAGGATGATTGGCAGCTTTGTGCGTGTTTGTGTGTGTGAGGATGCAGAGGCAAAATTCAAGCGGCGTAGATTTGATTTGTTCTGCTGACGGGATCTGTTGGAGTGTGTTTGTGCTTGCTGTGTGTGTGGTCTGTCTGTGTGGGCTTCTCAGCATGATGTCCCCGTACCAGCTCAATAAGTGCCTCTTAAGATGGGAGTAAGGGGGTGGGACACCGGGGCTATCACCCAGTGGTGAATCGAATGTGTGTATGCATTTATCCCTGTACATGCATGTTTCTCGGACGACTAAATGAATCCCCCTCTGCAATTGGCTGATGACCCTACCTTTACAGGGAAACAGAGTAAACCATGTTGTTAATTGTGTTAATTACATTTTAGAAACGATGAGAGCTGCACCGCTAATAAAGAATGGCAGTAGAAACTTCAGATCATTTCACAATCATTACACCTCAACTTTGTATCAACACATTGCCAACTTGTCTCTAACTTCTGCATATAATACTCATGCATATCATCTGTAGTATTTTCATAAATCCGTGACAAAAACAGTCCCAAACATGTTTAAATATCATATAAAGTAAATCTAATTGTATCTTAGCTTTGGGAAACAGTGTAAGACATTATGTTTCCTTTTAACTGTCACTCAGAATCCTGTTTGGACCATGGGACCTTTACTAAAAATAGTTGGCTGTGTCTAAAAAAAACACATCCCCCTGGTGGCCTCAAGCTTTTGCAGGGTTGGTCCAAACTCTCTTGGCTCAGACGGCTCCACTGGTCAAAACTAGAAATGTCACAAAAAGACCATCAGCAGTGGTCTGCAGCTGAATTAGTACAAATACTTTTTCATGTTATGTTATATGAGCGACAGTGACGCCAGAGCTAGGGAGTTCATCCTGTAACCGGCGGGTTGCTGGTTTAAACCCCCACTCTGACCGTCTCAGTTGTTGTGTCCTTGGGTTAAACACTTCATTTGCTTTGCCTGCTGAGATTGGCCAGAGGGCCCGGTTGTGCCTATTGTATGGCGGCATTGCTTTTGTCAGTCTGCCCCAAGGCAGCTGTGACTACAATGTAGCTTGTGAATGTGTGAGTGAATGGCTGAATGACTGAATGAGCTTGATAAAAGGGCTATACAAATACAGGCCATAAATTAGCATGAAGCTACCCGATACGTCTGGAGAAGTTTCTAAGTACGTTCAGTATTAAGAGGACAATGTGAGGTGTCATTACATTGATAAAGCTTTGGCTTTTAGTGGAACAAGCTAGAACAAAATACTATCAAAATTCTTTAGAGATTCTACCAATCCAACACAAATAAAGCATCAGCTGAGTGTGTTCCAAATATTGAGTGTGTTAGAAAGGAGACTATGACCTATTATTGAACTCCAGCTTCAGGAACTTGGATCTGGTTTTCATCCTTGCAGTGGAACAGTAAACCAGATTTTTACCTTCACAGGAGGTTTGTGAACAGCCTTCTGCCATGGCCGGCTGGAGGTTTGAGAAGGCAGAGAGCGTACGCACCAAAAGAACACAGAAGGACAGATCCAGGAGTACTTTCTATGTGTAATGCCCGGAATAGCTCCTTTAAGGGCTCCATCTAGAAGAGAAAGAACGTTAAGAAGCCAAGCAGATGTAGCTGCTATGAAAAGAAAAAAACAGAGAGAACATAAAGCTAAGAAGTGAAGTAATAGCAAGTAATGTTAGAGATGGACTAAAACTGGGAGCTGGAGCTGGAGAGGAGCTGAAGGATTTTAACAGCCTTTTGTGGACTTCCTGGTAGTAAAGAATTACGGTAATCCAGCTTCAATGTAACAAATGCATTGACTAGTTTTTAGCGTCACTCTTGGACAGGACATTTCAAATGCTGGCAATATGCTGGGACTGAAAGAAGTAAGTCCTAAAAACTTGGGATTTAAATGGCATGTCATGGCCAAAAATAACACCAAGGTTCATTACTTTATTAATGCAGGCCAATCTAATATCGTCCAGATTAAGTAATTGACTAAGCAGTTTGTTTTTTAAAGAATCTGTCTTGTCAGAATTCAAAACCATGTTTTTTATATAACATTTTATATATATACTGATTCCTGTGGTACTCAACAAATAACCCTGGAGTTGAGAGAACATCATCTGCATGAACAAACTGGACTATGTTAGACAAATGAGCTTTAAACCAGCATGTTGCTGTTCCCTGAGCAGTCCACATTGATGTATTTACCCTCTTGCCCCCATGTGTTAATCTCTATCTGCTCCCTATATGAAATAAAAAGTAAAGTGTACTAAAGGATAAAGTAAATCTGCGGTGGCTTCCCTTACAGTCAACTAAGCAGCATCACCGGCGTCAGTGTTGGCCCTCAGTCTGGATACTGACAACAACACAGCTGTAGTGAGGTGAGACCTATGTGACTTCACAGGTAAGCTGAGCACATTGGCACTGCTGCCAGAAACACAGCTGCTGTATTTCACACCAGCATGGCCAGGCAGATACACTCACAAGATGACACACAGACCCAGGACACTCTACTGCTCTCTTCAGCACCTTTTTCCTTATCAGCAAAAAGTGATGGGTGGATCTGTTAATGAACATAAATTAACTTTTTAGCTCCTATCTCTTTTTTTCTACTACTTCCAATTATTTCCAAAGGATAAATTGTAAACCAGCATTTGTAAACTTCACTTCAACCCTTCTTCTGTTGTCTTGTCATTTTACACTCTGCTTGCTCTTTAACCACTGCCTTGTCCGTTTGCCTCTGCTCCTCGACCTCCTGTCTTCCACTCGCTCTCCCTTGCATCTCTTTGCGGTTTAAATCAGGGGATTTGAGGGTGTTAAGAGCGGAGGTGTAAAACACCCGCTAGCTCTCTTTAAGCTTCTAAGAAGAGAAAATAATCCAGCACAAAGTATTTTTCTCAACAGCAGCTCTCCTCCCCTCTAATCACCCTATTAGTCTCCTCTCCTCTCTTGTCCCCTGCACTCCTGACTCCAGCTGTTTTCATTGTAGTTTTTCATGTGCATTAATAAGGTTCTTCCACTTCATAAAGAAGCTTTTATGCTCACTCGGCGATTTCGCCTTTAGAATCAGATTAGAAGACATTTTTGAAGGACTTTTTGATTGCGTGACTGATCAGCTGTTTATTTTAATTCTTGCTCACATTGACCAACATTTTATCTTTACATGTTTAAGTGGAAAAATCCCTCATCTGAATCCAATCAGCTGTTGTTGTAACGCCGATTGGCAGATATGTCACATAGATTTGTTTCAGCCTAAGTCTAAAATGGAGCTACTTGTTTGTTTTTTCTTTGCAGTTTCTCTGAGCATATTGTGGTCTGATCTCGAGGTGAACTTGCTGGGGCTTCCACTCCTGTGGAGACTGGCAACACTTTTTAATGCTTTCCACCTTTGGATTATTGTTTTCACTGAAGAATCGTGGATTTCAAATAGTTGGTAATTGGCTTTATAACACTTCCCAGGGCGCAACAATGACTCCTTCTCTAAAATCATGTTAATGTCTTTTCTCCTTGGAATCTTGTTAACACCTACCTGTATGCTCCAGCCCAGCAATCTGCCAAAACTCCCGCAATCATAGAGATGTTGTCACTAGTGATCAATCCTTTTAAATGCATTTGCATTTAATCGATTACAAGCCCTTTTAAATCCATTGGAAGCACCAACGGTGACTCCACTGACAGGAATGGAAGCTCTCTTTTTCCCATGGCTGCATTAGCCATTATTGGTTCCTTTAATGGGTCTCGCCTTCACATTTGGGACATGCTGTACGCTATGTTTACAGTTTTCTTGTGTTACTACCACACTGTACATTGAAAAACCAACCAACCAACCTGAGAATGTCTGTCTCAGTAGAAATTAAAACATTTCAGAAAAGTTAATGTTGGCTCATGCCAACGAGCTGTATATTCTAACAGATTATTTCTAGTTCATGTGACTATAGCTCCCGGGTCATTGCCTCTGCACACCTCCAGTTCTTGGTGGTCAGAACCTATGAAAACATTTCTCTTAGTTCAACTTAGTAAAAGAACCGCTTAACTGCGAAAGACATGGCACCATGTTGCACGATGGAAAGAATACAAGCCACAGGGAACACGATGATGGGCAAAGTTCTGCTGTAAACATTTAGAGCTGCAATTGAACCCTACTTTGACACCCACCTAAACTTTGCTGCTCATAAGATCAACTTCTCTGATGATCCGCCATTCCCTGAAGAGATTTGTTCAGCACAAGAACCCACTGAAAGAATGTTTTGGGATACAAAACAACAAGTGAAATGATTTTAGTGTTTATCTGCAATCCAAACTCTCCTATCTTTGGGATGTGCTGGACAAGTATAGCCCAATGAGGTCCAAATTCCCAGTTGAAGCAGGAAACATACTGTGTCCATAAACCTGAACCGCCTTTAGGCTTTCCAAAGTGTACATAAAATGAAGAGAAGTATATCATTACCATCCTGCATTGCTATTCGTAGTTTGCGGCACAGCAAAACCTTACTAGTTTTCTAACTAGAGCACACTTTACTCCAGTGTAACGTCACATACAACCTATTCATACTGCTTTTTGGTGAGTTTGAGCTGCAGAGTTTGGAACAGTATTGAACAATTTTTACTACAGCCAACCAGAGGCAAAAAAACTGCTTTGTCGAGGTTCTGTTATAGAAATATAAAAAAGATCTTTGAATTATTTCTGTCTGCAAAGCGACTTGGTGCATTTCTATTGGTAGATACAGGTGAAAAATCTTATATTGCACTACATTTACCATTGATCTGATTGACAACCATACTGTGGGGCATGAAGGTTCCCTTACAGATACTTAAAGGATGCGATGGACGGCTAACCTTCAAATGCCACTGAAGAGTGTCAGGTTCCCAATAAAGTCTACTTTGTCTGCAAAGCACAAAAAATCACCTCCAGTAAGTTGCTACTTAAAGCTTAAGACATGTCACACATTTTATATACTTCCACTTTTCAATAGAAGGAAACACATTAACATTCGGAAGCGAGCCTTTTGTTAAGCTTAGTTCTTCGGTTGAATCTTGTGACAGACCATCTATTGCCATAAAAATCTAAACTAGCTAAACCAGCTAAGTGTTCTTGATGGTAACAAATATTTCTATAGTATTCAACCCTCTAAGTGATTCGTTTTCAAAAATTCCTGAGTTTTTGATGAGTTTGAAAAAGGAGGGAAGGGGCAGGGCGTTGCGAGTGGCGCTACTTGTTGTGTGAGAGAGCTGAGACTGAGAGAAGAAAAAGTAGAGAGCAGAGCAAGTAAACACAGATAGAGAAAGAAAGAGAGTGAAAGTAGCAAAAGCACACAAAATGTCAAAACAATTTTTAAACAAACAGTGACATTGAATTTCCTCCCTTGGATCCATGTAATAAACGTTGATTATGGTGGAACAGGATCTTGTGCCACAGGATCTCTTGATGTCAAAATGCTGACATAGGGCACTCCAAATTGAAGTGTGTGTTATGAAGCGCTGACTGGTTGCATTGGACCTTGGTCTGTTGAAGCAATGGTGCGTTCACTTTACGTTCAAAAGTGCTACACAGTACATTGCGTTCTCTAATGAAGGTATTACGAGAGACTTGTATAAGTGTGTAAACACAAACTATTATTAGGAAGCCGAGATGAAGAGATGACGGCTTTAGGTTGAAACCCTGTAGCTTTTATGACTCTTATTTTAAAGTAAAAAAGGAAGTAGTTCTTGACTTGCCCTATTGTTTTAACAAACTCATCAAATAAAGACTTCTTGTTTAACTGACTGACAACATTTTATTACATGTACATTGACCAAGCCTACATCATTTTAACATTTTTATAGGGAGCAGTTCAGGTATGTGGTCGAAAAATGAGCTGACAGACAAGACCTTAATGGTTTTCTCAGTAGTACGAGAGGAGCCTGACCTGCTGACCGCTAATGACTGAAGTTGCCACCTGGCTTGTAGCTTGCAGCTAAACCCTTCTCAGTATTCAGAGACCTCGCTGCATCCCAAAAGGTGAGGGATCTCCTGATCTGGATGATGGGTACACACAGTATATATATCCAACCTCATTGTCTCTGTTTTGCAAACCGAGTGTCAATTATAATCATACGCCACACAGATAACAGAGGAAATTCATTTGCTCTGATTAGCCTTTGTTTCCATCAGCCAATCACGCATCAACCATAAATTCCAGGATTTTTTGCAGAAATGTTTTGAGATGTGAGATCGGAGTCACATCTCACCGAATGACTTCTGTAACATGAAGTAACAACATACAAAGCGACCATGAGAAAAAAAAATATAACCAATAACAGGGAGGAATGAGGGAGCCATTTATTCGACCATTTTCCACATGATCTCTCTGATGCATTCTCCTGTGCACCCTTCCCTTGAACCAAACAATAAACTGTTGCGTACATTAAAAGAACAGGAAACGTTATTTCCCCCCACACACACACACATATCTCCTCTCCCTCCCTCGTTCTGCCATCTCTCTGTCTTTGCTCCTCTCGCACCCACCTACCCCCACCACCCACCCCTCCTCCTCTCTTCTTTATATTCATAGGATTTTAAAATGTCTGTAATGGCCCTGGTAGATCAAAACACTCCTTCTCCCACTGTGCATGTGCGTGTGTGAGCCTGTGTGCACGTGTGCACTGCCCCTCTCGTGTGTTTATGTCTGAGTGTGTTTGCGTGTGTGATTAGCATATTGTGGCTATGCTCTGATTGGCAAACTGGCAACACAGAGCCCAGCGGGGCATATTTTATTAAAAGACCACACCACACACACACGCTCACACACACGCACGCAAGCACGCACGCACACACACAGAGTTAGAAACAGTCACTGGTCTGTGTCAGAACCTAATGAATAATACTAAAGAGCGAGCACTAGGGGTTCTCAATGTATTGTTCTGTAATGCCAAGAGCAATAAAGATTTTTATTACCATATTTTTATGGGCACCAGACATAAGCTGTTATGGAATAGTTGGATATTTAAAACTCGTTCAGAGCCGTTTTTACGGTCCAGAAGAAAAGTTGCCTTGTTATTTATTAAGTTGGACTACCCAAGGATCATAAGTAGAAAATGTTTTATTATCCAGCTTTTCATATTACTGCATAACAAAGAGGCGACGTGCCAATCAGTCACGTATTAACTACAACATCTAACAATGTACTGATTCTGGACCATTTTTGGATGCAGATTACCACGCCTTCTGTTCTGTGATGTATTCTGTAAAGTAAAATCATGCACAGACCAACAGGAACGGGAGAAAATAGCTTTTCTTCTATTCGAGGGGAGCAGCACGAGACCACATAAAGGAATCCGTGCACTTCCAGCACCAGCGGCTCCTGCTCGGGCAGAGGAAATATTACGCTGAGAAACAATGAAAAAACGGTGCCAGGAGTAAACTGCTCCAAGTGTAAAATTTACAACCTCTCAGAGCCTAACTCTGTATTATCACTGTGAGACATAGGAGGCAGTCGTCTTCGGATGCAATTAAACATCTCACTTCTGCTGCAGGCCCAGCAGGGAGTCTTAGCCTAAGCGTTCAACCAACTCTTTCCTCAAAATCTGTGTTCTTCGTGTATTTCCAAGGCAACAATGCACCTGTTTTATTGTCATCAATTGCATGTAGTGAAAAGATGGGATTAAAGGCATTAAAGAATGGGTGTCTTTTTTTGTAGATTAACTAATGCTTGTTTTATTCATCTTGTGGTACACAAGATAAATAAAATAACTTAAAGAGGGAACAAAGCAACTGGCTTAAAGATGACCAAACAAGAGCCTGAGTAAAAGTCATAGAAAGGAGTGAATTTTGCGGACTTTAAATAGCGTACCGCGAGCGAGCTATTTTTAGAAACGAAACGTCACGATGACGTCACATCACGTGGTACGCGGTAGGACAAGCTTGCATAGTCCGCTGCTGTTTTGCTGTGGAAGAGACGTGCGTTAGCCTTGGTTTTACTCGTTTAAACGACTGCTTTTTCCAAAATCTAAGACCATGGTTTATAAACATTGTTGCTATGGAACGTGCAACAGCGACTCGAGGTACGCTGATCGGCCGCATATGAAGGATGTTTTCTTCATTACTTTCCCGAAATTCAAGAGTGCCAAGGAGAAATCTATGCGCTGGGTACACCGGTGCGGTCGGCCTACATATGTAGCAAGCATTTTGTCGGAGGAAAGGGCCCAACCGAAGAACATCCTGACCCAATTCCAGCGACATCAAGTAGTGAACAGGTAAGATTATTTTGGTGGCAGACATGTTAATAATGAAGCGCCTGCTACCATGATAGCATATAGGCTATCATGGTAAAAAAAACAAAGCTTACCGTTCGATCAACTCGGCCCTTTTCCGGTCTTTTTAAGCCCTCGACACTCAAGCCATCGTTTGAGCTGAAGGGTGGTGTGTTCTTCGACTGTGCGACCAGTAAACCGTGCGCCTGGGACATCGTCTTGGGAAAGTTTAATGGCTGCAAAGTCGGTCATATCGCTGGTACTGTTGCTGGTTGCTACGTGCGTTCTCTATCGGTTTGTCCTACCTAAGCGGCAAAAGGGGCGTTGCTCTTGAGACGGTGACGTCACGTGCGCGGTACGCTATTGCAACATGTCCAAAAGCCGTTAGAAAAAGCCCCACTATTACTGTTGGTTTTTATTGGCCCAACATAATAAAAGCACCACAGAAAGTAGTAGGAAAGATGCTACCTTGTAAGTCCAGCTGACTTCTCATTAACAGAATTAGCTAGATTTAGAGACATTTTTAGATCATTATCCTGCTAAAACACCTAAAGTCAAACCATTGTCTGTTTTATGGCTAAGTCCATCAGACTTTTATCCTAGGAGCTCATGATCCCACTCTGACAAGGTTTCCACACACATCATTACCCATCCTCCACTGTACATAACAGTAGACAGGTGGAGGTTTGTGTCACAACATACCCGCCTAAAGCGTTTGCTGCAAAAAGACTGAATTTAAGTATAATCTCAACAAATGACACGATCCCAGGTCCACTTCCAGTACTAATACCAGAACAATTTAGGAAACGTATCTGGGTTTGGGATTTTGCAGGCATGTCTCTGAAAACAACTGGTTGGCATGTAGATGTAGAGTGGCCCAGCCTGAGTCCTGTAGTAAATCTGATGGGGAATCTGTGGAGGCAGCTAAAAATTAGGGTGATGGCAAGGAGGCCATCATTGTATAAAACTAATAGTCGTGATTGTAGGAAATGTTAGATGACTGTATTTTATAGAAATTAACACATATCTGCCTTACCTGACAGGCATGCTCTCTATTTGTCTGAATTAGATAAATGTGCCTCGGTTTCATGTCATATTCATAACCGAAACAGAAAGTCATGAATTGTTTGTGTCAATGAGTGTGGTGACCATTGGTCAAAAACAATTATTTCTACATGTGGATTGGATTTTCCTAATTAATATTTTTCAGATTATTCAGATATTTTTTGTCATAAAGAAATGAATCTTCTGTAATTAAAGCGTAATTACATTATCATATTGTTACAAATGATTGTCATAATTGTGGAAGTTGCTGTACATCTATATAGACTTCAAGTAATTATGCCTGAAGGGGGTAATTTCAATACTTTAACACAGAATATTTTAAATGGGATATAATCTTTCATAATTTCGGTGCTCTAGTACAAGAACCTGAACACCTTTCTCACCGCCTGCTGCAGTCATTCTATTGGAATGCAGCCTATCCTGGCTTTGAACTATGGATTTAAGTCTGGACTGTGTGAACCCCTGACATCAGCTACATGGCACTGCCGGCCCACTAAGACCTCCTAAATCACTCCAGCAGACACGTTGGAAGAAGCTGTGAAAGTTCAGCGATTGACTGCTGCGACCCTCGGCCAGCGTTCTCGGAGAGATGCTGTGTGCCGATCGCTCTCTGCCCTGCTCCACTTTGGAACAGTCAGCCTCAGATTTACTGGTCTTTTTTGAATTAAAACAAAATTCTCCCTGGGAAACTTTTAAAAGACTGTCACACTGGAGTGATGAGGAGGGATTTTTTTTGAAGACTGACGGCTCTCCAAGGGGCCATAATGCACACTGTGGGGCTGTTAGGGTGACAGCAGAGATCAATGATGATCATTGCAGCTAATCCGGTAAACACAACCATAGCGTTAATCTCCTGGGTAAACAGCTCATTATCTTGCCTGCTATAAACTGCGTCTTGAAATAACTAACAGCTCCACGGCAACCATAATTGTACAACTGATTGCTGAGAGCTTCCTTTCTCTGGGAATGAAGCTGTATGTGATATGTAAACAGTAATGCATGAGTAGACGTTTAACTCTGTCAGTAGTGTGTCGTAGGAGACTGCTGCTGTCTTCCACCAACACAAAGATGATCTTGGCTGGTAAAATATTGCCCCAAAGTCCAATTCAGGCTGCACACGTCGGACCTCTGTGTTCTCTCACAGAGCAGCTTATGCTGCCATAAAACCTGACTGCGCCAGGCTGATGGGAGACCTCTCTCACCCTGGCTGTCTTTAAGTATATTTCTCCCTAAGCACCATCTCCTCAGTCTTACTGCAGCTACTCAATGGTAGTTTGATTCATGGGCCTGGACTCTTTTGTTCTTAAAAGATGATTTTATGAGCGTTTTATCATCAGCATAAAAGCTAAATCACTCCGTTGCCCTCTCCATAGAAGCAATTAGTTGGGTTTTTGAAAATCAAAAGTCTTAAAAAGCTCTTATTATTAATCCACAGAGAAGGCCTGAATTTGGCTGACTGATAAAAGTGTAACCGCATTCCAGAGGATGCACACAACGGAGCGGGTAAATGTTTGGGGCCTGATAAAGTGAAAGGTGGCAGCATGCGTGTATTTATTGGTGCGTGTCGTGGTCGTGAGATGACAGGCAGCCGGAGGGAAAGAGGGGCCTGATGGGTATTATGCAAATGAGGCCAGCTGTTTGCTGCATTGGCACACTGCTCATAACTCTCTTCTAGTTTTGCTGGAAGTAAGAAAATATTTTATTTCCCTCGTCAACACTTCCCCGAACCTTCTCTTTATTTCCTTGGAGAAGGCGTTTCTGTTTTTCCTTTAGCTTTATGTACATTTCTGGCAGCATTTTACTCTCATACCTCAACATATAGCGCTGTGAAAAAAATGTATTTGCCTCCTTTACAGATTTCTTCTTTGTTTTCAAATGAAGACTTTATTTAATAAAACAAAAAAAATTATCTATTCATAACAACCTGGTCCTATATCAAAATATGACTACTCCCTTTGTAAATTACGAATTAACCACAGAAACAGTTCAATTTTGTTAGCAACACCCAAGGGGGATTACTACCACACCAGTAAAATCAAGAAATCTCTTAAACAGAACCTGTTTGACAACGTGAAGTAGACTAAGGCTGCGTTCACACTGCAGGGAAATGCAACCCAAATCCGATCTTTTTGCCTGTATGTGACCCATAATCATCTTTTTCATGGCAGTGTGAACGGCCCAATACTGATCTTTTCACCCCCAAGAAATCCGATTTGTGCCACTTCTATAGTGGTACTTATTTGGACATTTGTCTGATATTTTTCAAACCGTCTACAGTCTGAACAGTCATGTCGGATGTTATCCGTCTTTCACGTCACTCTCCTGTCTCTCACTGCACATCCACACACAGCAGTAGCAGTTAGCGCTCCATAGAAGACCATTAATAGCTGTGCTGCTTTCTTCTTACCTTATTTAGTCTCGCTATGATGTGGTCTTAATATTGTTGGCTCCCATTGCTCAACAGCTTTCTAATTATAAGGAGAAACATTTTTTAAAGGTTTTTTATTTAAACAAAACTTTATTGAACGCTTCTAGAAACAATTACATTCACCATTATTTCCACAAACTGTGTGCTGCTGTGTGACGTCTCCTCTTGTTATCTGCGCATGCGGGTCGCTTTGCGGTCTTGAACCGTTCAGACAGCCGTCCAATGGCGGTCGCATTAGTATGAACGGCCACCTCAAATAATTCGATTTCAGCATAACAAATCTGAATTGAGCATCAAGACCTGCAGTGTGAATGTAGCCTTAGACACCTCTAAAAGCCAACATGCCTTAAGCTACAGAAATTCAAAGCCATTTCTCAGGCTTTGAGACTCCACTGGATCCCAATGAAAGCCATTATTTGCTGAACATGGAACAGTGTTAAGGCCTCTCAGGAGTGCCTGGTCTGTCAAATTTACTCAAAGAGCTCATTTGGCAGCTCGGCAGGAGGTCACCAAAGAACCCAGAACAACATGAAAAGCTCTGTGGGCCTCTCTCCTCTCAGTTAAGGTCAACCTTTTAGCTGAATGGATCTTAAAGATACAAATATTTAAAAACTAATGCAACTAGGTTTCATCTAAAAATAATATCTGATCTACTGATATAACTATGTCATGCACACATATATCGTTGAATCAGTACAAATTGGTTAATCTTCAAATTCCAACCTTCACTTCTAGAGACATTAAACAAAAGAGGGGGCAAAAGTATCCCCTTTAGGAACATTACAAGGGACAGACACCACAGCTATCCCTGTTTATATGGACTGATGAGCATTACAATAGGAGATTATTTTTACTAAAGAATACACAGTTTATAAAACAAATCCTATTGATTTACATGATAAACTGCAATAAAGGATATCCATCAGTCACTTATTTGGCACAATCTAAGCTGATCGCCTCAAAAAGTAACCAATGATCAGTCTGGTATACTTGTCTTCCTCTACAAAGAGCAGGAAGACAAAACAGCACAATGTGTGCAAGAAGCACTTGAAAACTTAGACTAAACTTAGCTGGTGATTATTCTGCATTTTTGCTTAAATATATGTGCAGCAGTTTGAATGATTGTTGGTTTTCTCTTTCATATAACAGCAATTATATCATGTCATACACTTTTGTTTTACATTGTAAATACCATAAAACTGTGAAAATGGGTTTTTTTTACTCAGGGTTATCATACCACGAGAATCTCATACCGGCCTTTGTATCAGTGCAACACCGTCAGCAAACCTGAAAAAAGGCTAATAGCATAGCATATATACTCGCAGATGAGAAAAAGAACAATTCCCTAAAAGATGGGTTCACCTATCAGCAACCTGACCATGCTCAGGAAGTAGCTAACTTTGTTCCGATGCAAGTTTTGTGTTCTGTGCTTTAATTACTGAGCGCAGGAGTGGGGGATCTGAACTGATAAAGGCCTTGATGGTGAGGAAGTATTGCAGCTTCAAAACATTGCCACAGCTTAGAAAGGTGGCTAATGACTGCTTAGGTAGGCAGGAAAGTAAGCTACATGCTAAGCTTAGCCTTCAGGCTAAATGTTCTAATAAATTGCTGATTTTAACCACAGCAGAAGGATTTAAGTGGAATGACTTGACAAGAATTTGCCCATAAATCAGCACAGCTGCTGCTGAAATAAACAATCGTAGCAGCTTCAGAGATGCTTAATGCAACACATAAATCTGCAAGTGAGTAAATTGCATCATTTGGCACCTTTAGGTAATCCTATAGCCCTTTCTCCCTTGTGCATCTGTGTTAGGCTCAACAATGCTAGCAGCTTATATAGGATGCTAAACTCAAGAGCCTAAAGTTAAACACATCTCCAAAGCAGAGTCTTTTTAACGATTTTGTTTATTCTGAAAAAATATATATATATATATGACGCTCTATTACATACATTTAGCATTGGTCTGTTTTCTCTTAATTGCCTAAACAAGCATTTCAAATATTTCTGAACCAAGTTTCTGCACCTTGAAGACAAAGAATCACCCATGGCATCAGGGAGACAATTATGAACCTCCAAAAAGTCTGGTTCATCCTTGGGTACAGTTTTTAAATGCCTGAAGGTGGCAGGTTCCTCATTTCAAACAATCACCCAAGTAAAAACACAGCAGTAATGGCCATCGATAAAACTGTCCAAGAAGAAGGGCCTATCTCCCCCAGATGAACATGTTTTGGAGTACAATGCGGGTATGAACCCCAGCACAAACGTAAAAAGACATGTCTCAGAAGCTGGTAAGAGACTGTTCTTATCCACAGCAAAACAAGTCCAGTAAAAACCAAGTCATTAGTCCTAAAGTAACATAAAAAGGCAGATTATGGTTTGCAAATGCACTCAAGAACATATACCCTCGTTTTTGAAACCTGTCCTGTGTTCTGGTGAGAGTAAAACTGAAGCGTTTAACCATAATGACCAGTGACACATTTGGAGGAAAAAGATGAACTCTTATAAGCCTGAGGACACCCTTCCTGTCACGCACAGGAGCGGTAACATCATGAGGAAAAAGCATTATATGGAAATATTGAAGTAACATCTCAAGGCATCAGCCAGCAAGTTAAAGCTTCTGACTCAGTAAAATCAGTTCTGCCAGGAAGACTGGGATAAATTCCAGCAAACCATTAAGGGAAACTTGTGGAAGTAAACCAAAAGGGCCAGTACTTATTTATACAATGTAAATATCTGGCTTCAACTGTAAATAACAACAATAGACACATTTTTCGAGGTAAAGAAGAGAAAATATCCTGTGAAGTTCATCTTCTGTTCTGCCTTCTTCACAGCCTGACATCCAGTGTTATTAATGTGTATATTACTGATTTCCTTTCATCCAGCCAGTGTGTTATGAAAAGGCTGAAGCTTTTCATTCAAAAAGGCATACATGAATGATTTCTCTGAGAGCAGGGATGATTTGGTTAGCGCTACCCTCCCAGTGATTACTGATGGAAGGTCTTAGTCTACCCTGCTTCTTATTTACCGCTACATTAGTGGGGAGGCGCCGCGTGTTCCTGCACACACGGCTGACGGAGAACACCACAGAACGCCTGCAAATCAGTGTGAAATTACATCAGCCCCAGACTTTGAACTACATGTAAATGAAACTTGTCACAGAACTGTTGGAAATGTCACCTGTCACCTCCATGTTTACCTTCTTGCTAGATTGCTGCCAAGGTTTAAGAAATAATCATGAATATCCGTCTGACTTGAGTGTTGTTTACCTGAATGTGAAGGCAATGAATAGAGTAAGCTGCTGAAGGCAACACAGAGACAGATTAGCTCTGATGTTAGAGTGATGAGTTACGGGTATTTTAATTGCTTTCCCCTCTTTGAGGTGATGTATTAAACGTTTAAGCGTTAATACTTTAAGAAATTGTATTTTAGATACAATGCAGTTCATGTTTCCAGTTTGTAAACAATTACATTGTCAACAAAATACAATTCTTACACCAGAATTCAATGGTGTAAGACTAGCCTTGGCTTCACAAAAAACAAGGTTTGAGACCCAATGTTAAGTCTAATCGGTTATCACCAAACAGATGAGTTAAAACATTCTGCTAAACATATTGGAAACTCCCCAACAAGCACCAACCAACAGGTTAAGTATGGAACTCATTGTGTTAACCAACATTTATAAACCCACATGAAGGGCAGCTTAAAAACCCCGGTGAACCAACTTAAAGCTGGCTCAGCCATCCAGCACTTAGCGATAAGCTTCAGCTCCACCCTTTCCCTCAGCCACTCATCCTGAGTGGCTGAGGGAAAGGGTCATCATCATTTATGACCCCTCTGCCTGACTCCTTTTCACCGCACTTATACTCAGCATCGCTCTTAAGGATCCCCTCCTCACAGTCTATCTCCTTATTCCTCCTTAAAACACTTTTCATCCCGCTCATACTGCTTGTCTTTCTTTCTTAGCCCTTCCTGATATCCTTTTCCACAGTTCTCTTCACAACCTAATAATAAGCTAATAACTTTCATTATTCCCTTCCAAAAAACCCTTTTGATCCTAATCATCTTCCTCGTCCCTTTTGAAATCATTTAGACTCCACAATCCCCTCTAGAACCCTTATATCCCACCCATCCTCCTTATCCCTCGTTACAACCAATGCCCCTTTTCCATAGTGCCACTTTGATTCGCTTCGCTTTGGGCCTGTTTGATTCAGTTCACTACAGGTGGTTTTTACAACTGAATGTGCAAATGTGGGCCGGGTGGCTGCAGCAAGGCGGCGCTGAGAGAAAGAAGGCAACGGAACGAAATGTGGCACAATAATGAAACGTTGCATCAGAGGACATGCACCCATAGCTAAGAAGTGAGCGGCTCAGTCTATGTTTTTTAAATCAGACTTAGAGTACTTCGGCAATAGGGGCTAAGGAGTTGACAGAGAAGAGAGGCTGGTGTGCACCTCTGTGTTGGACCACGGCATGGACTTCAGGGCTTCCATCTCCGTTCAGTATCAAATGATATACTCAGTTTCTGCTGCGGTTGTTGCGTATTTTTTAAATATGACGGGTCTGATTCCAGTGCTGGAAATGAGACTCCATTCTTTAGCCAATCAGAGACAGCCTTCTGCTGACTTGCTTTGCTTGGAACCACACCGAAGCAGATGCTAGAGCTAGTAACGGTCCCACGTAACCGTTACTAGTGGGAAGGCCTATAAAGCGACACATTCTGAAGCAAGCCGCCCAAAGTTGGTACTACTGAAAAAGGGGCACTAGTCCTCACACTAATCCTCCTTACATTTTTTCACTATTATCTGTCTTTACAACCTCTTTTTTATTCTTATCCTTATTCCACTCTGCAACACATTTTTAGCTCCCTCATGCTCTTAATCCTCCCTAATGACCTGTTCTAATACCATTTAACCTTCTCAGTCCTCTTCAAAATCCTCTTTTATCATAATCATCATTCATCATCATCCCTCTTCACAACTCCTCTTTTGATCTTAATCTGCCTTGTTATGCCTTTTTGCAAGATAATTTCATCCCAGTGATACTGTACACCCCTTTCTACGACCCTTTTTGCGACCCCCTTTACTCATTATCCCTCCTTCGAACCCCTTATCCCACTCATCCACAGCCTTTTTCATTCCCACTCATCCTCATTATTCCTCTTTTGGAACCCTTTTTTTACACAATTATCCTCCTAACTTCTTTTTGTGGCCCCTTTTTATTGTACTTATTCTTTCTTTTCATCTTTACACAAATTTAACTGCATTCAATTTCAGTTTATGGTAAATACTTGTATTGCGTTTATCAAAGCGTTTTTACACTACAGTCAGTCGTTCACCCATTCAGCACACATTCACACCCTGACGGTGGTGAGCTACATTGTAGCCACAGCTGCCCTGGGGCGGACTGACAGAAGCGAGGCTGCCATACATCAGCTCCACCTCTGACCACCACCAACAGGCAACACAGATGATGTATCTTGCCCATAGATACAACGGCTCAGACAGTAGGAATGAGGGATCAAACCGGCAACCCATCGGTTACAGAACAAACTCCCTGACTCCTGCGCCACTCTCGCCCCCTTGTGGTTTCTTCTATATTACATTCAGTCAGTCTGATTCAGAACGCAAAAGCACTCAATGTGTCCAGCTGAAGTAGGTGGATGCCCACGCAGCGCTAGCAGTCATGGGGTTCACATCGTTTTTTGAGGGTTTGTTTTAGGTCTTATATTCAATGCATTTAGTTGCTTGTTTATGTTCTGAAGCTACGGTAGACAGAACTACATTAAAATACCTCAAGCTGGATTCATAGAGAGAAAACTGTTCCACTCAACGCCGTAGACATGCATGTTTGATTGTGTGTGTGTGTGTGTGTGTGTGTGTGTGTGTGTGTTTGCATCCTCACTGAAAAGAATTTAAGGCTACAGTAACCGTTAGGAAACAATCAATAGTGTTATCAGTCTGCTTTGCACTCCAGCTCTGTCAGACACACACACTCCCATACACTCAGGAATAAAGGTCCGCGATCAATAACTCTGTGGCGCTGAGAGAAAGCTTCCACAGCAGTTTAAAGCCTTATTGCACACGCTAGGTCACATAAAAAAAAAAAAAAAAACCAGGACAGCACACTCAACAGCAGAACATACTGAGGGTTTCAAACCCATTTGTGGCACCTGACTTAATCAGAAAACATTACACGTAAAATCAGACAGCTTTGGACTCATGTTTCAGGACTCCTCATGTTACAGGTGAGCCTCTAACTTAATCTTTGTATCTCTAACAAGATACGGTCTTGTGAGAAGGTATTTTCTCCATTAGAGCTCTTCTTTTATTGCTTTTTTTGGTCACACCTCAGTGTCTCAGAACACCATACAAATTGAATCATTAGAGAAAGAGAACCTGAGTCAATACAAAAAGCCGTTTTGAAATTATGATTTCAATTATTAAGGAACAAACGTTATCCAAGCCAGCCTGGCCCTATGCGATATAGTAATCGGCCCCTGAAACTTTTACCTAGTTGTATTATCACTATCAGCAACAACTAACGTGAAGAGTTTTAATAGCCTACGAATCTCAGTGGGGTGAAATGGCATCCCATTGTCCATCTGCATAATTGTTTTTATTCAGACACACTGCAGGGTTTTTGAGCAAGAAGGGCCTGTTTAAGGTCACACCAGAGTCTCAGTCGGATTCAGACTTGGACTAGGCCACTCCAAAACTTTTATGCCTTCATTTTGCTTTTGTTTGTGAATTTGTGCATTTGGAGGTGAAATTTCAGGTGTGCTTTGGAACATTAGTTTGTTGTATAACCCAAAAGCTCGAGTTGCCGCTGAATCTCAAACCTTTTTCAGATTTTCAGCTAAAATTCAAGGCTCCATCATTTATTTGGAGCTTTAATTCCAACCAAACGACGCAGGGGGTTTGGGTTTTGCCTTAAAACTCTCCACTGGTGGCCATTTTGCCCAGAGTCTTTTGTGTTGTTGACTCTTAGATCATGATTTTAACTGAAGCAAGTGAGGCATTCAGAGTTTTAGGTGTTTTTCTGTGTTCTTTCGCATCAGCTGTTAAAGCAATTCTGGTAGGCTGGCCATTACTGGGAAGGTAAAAAAGATTGAGTAGGTCCGCTGACCAACCTACTGGCTTTTATTTTCTACCTGGGATATTGAGATGCATCAGTACATCATTACTACGCCATATTTCCTCCAGCTCTAAAGTCCCAAAGCCTTAGAAATGCCTTTATTACCCTTCCAGAATAATGTGAATTACTTAGTTTCCCATCTGATTTTTGGTTAATAGAGCACAATTTGTTGCTTTTTGAGATCTTTTATCCTATCTCAATCATCAGAAAGGTCTTTATGAAGACATTTGTTGATTCTACAAGTCATGCAGTAATTAAACCTTGGTGGGGTTAATTTTCCCTTGATAACTGAAATCATAATTTGAAAGCTGCTTTTGTGTTCATCTTTGTCTAATATTAAGATCTGCCCGGTCCTCTGAACATTTAAGTGTGACAGAAAAGAAAAGCAAAGGATATGTGTATGAGGAAAATATCTTTTCTCAGAACTGTAGATTTTATACTTTTGTTTGCAGAGATGAAACATGAGACAGGAGTCTTGGAAGTCTTTCATTTGCTTTCTGGTTCACTATGCAATATGCAGCTATTTGCTATAAGCTACACATGCAGGAACTCATCTAACCAGAACAAATACAGCCATAATAGGGTGCTGTAATCAGCCCGTCATTGTCTTTCTGTCTTCCATTCTCCTCTAATTCATCTGTCCCCCTGTACTACAGTGCCTTGCAAAAGTATTCACGCTCTTGGCTTTCTACCTATTTTGTTCAATTCCAACCTGTAATTTAAAAAAATGTTTTTTTTATCATCAAATTAGATTTGATGGATCTGTACAAAATAGTCCAAGTTGGTGATATTAAATAAGAAAAATATATCTAAAAAAGGTTAACTGGCATATACATATGTATTCTCCCCGTTTGCTATAAAGCCTCATAAAAGTTCTGGTGCAACCAATTACCTTCAAAAGTCCCATAATAAGTAAAATGAAGTCCACCTGTGTGCAGTCTGAGCGTCACATGATCTGTCAATGTAAACACACCTTTTCTGAAATGCCCCATAGGGTGCAGCCCTAAGCAAGAGGCATCGCACCATGAAGACCAAAGCGAGGAAAACGTTGTTGAGAAGTACAAGCCAGGGTGGGGCTATAAAAAAAATATCCAAATCTTTGATGTTCCAGCATCTGGCACCACAACAAACTTGCCAAGAGAGTACCACCCACCAGAACCCACAGACTGGGTCAGGAGGGCATTAATCAGAGAGGCTGCAGAGAGACCAAAGGTAACCCTGAAGGAGCTGCAGAGCTCCACAGCAGAGACTGGAGGATCTGTCCATGGGACCACAATGAGCCGTACGCTCCATTAGGCTGGGCTTAATGGAAGAGTGGCCAGAAAACAGCCATTAGTGAGTGTTAAAAATAAGAAGGCATGTTTTGAGTTTGCCAAAAGGCCTGTGGGCGACTCCCCACATGTATGGAGGAAGGTGCTCTGGTTGATTGAGACTAAAATGTATCTTTTTAGCTACCAATAAAATAGTCATGTCCGGTGAAAACCGAACACATCCCATGAACCCAAGATCAAAATCAACCCCTGTGAAACATGGTGGTGGCAGCATCATGCTGTGGGGATGTTTTTCAGGTGCAGGGACTGGGAAACTGGTCTAAGTTGAGGCAAAGATGGATGGTTCTAAATGCAGCAAAACCTGTCAGTCTGCCTGTGATTTGAGACTGGGACAGAGGTTCACCTCCCAGCAGAACAATGACCCAAAGCACACCAACATGAATGAGCTGGAGCAGTATGGCCTTGAGGATTGGGTAGAAATCCCAGGGGCCAGACATGGCGAGCTCATAGAGACTGAACCAGAGCCAGTTGCAGCTGGAATTGCTGCAAAAGGTGGCTCTGGAAAGTACTGACAATTATGCACACTGAAGTTTGCTGTTATTTTGTCCTATTTATTGTTTGGTGAATACTTTTGCAAAACACTGCATGTTTCTCGTCACCTCCTTTGCTTCACCTTCAGTCTAAATCAAGTTCACACCTTCCCTCCTGGAAGCTTTCTTCAGAACCACCATGACAGGAGAGCAAGCCAGACGGTGCGAAGCATTCACGGCTGTGTACGTCAAAACACTTGTGGCCATGAAAGCAAACTATATTTTAATTCCCCTCTTCTTTCCGCTGTCTGTCCTTCTATCTCGGTCTTAGTGCCATATGCTCAGAGCTCCAGCTCAGGCTCATTTACAGTGCTACACTCACACACACAGGCACACACACACACAGATCTGTCCTATCAAAGCACAGGAACAGCTGGCTTTCTCGATATGGATGGCTGCTCGCCTGTCAACTAGTCTCACGCAGCACACACACACGCACACAGGCGCATCATCATCAAAACCGGCATCTCCTGCTGTTTCAAGAGAAAAAGAGAGTGAGAGATGCAGAGATGGGCCGACAATACAGGGGGAGTGGGTCTAAGAAAAATGCAAACATGCACTCAGACTTGGTACATCAGAAACAGACTGACAGTATGTGTCACTGTTAACCAGCTAAAGCAGATGCTCATGAATAATTTAAAGGGTTAAATCAGGAGGAGTCTGTTCCTGCGTGGTGAACATTTCTGTATTATGTTTTTAGTTTTTTCATTTGAATTTATAATTGGGTGTCAAATTATGAACTGAAATCTGCTAATAATTCGTTTACATCCAAGTGAAACGGGCCTTGTTATTCATGTGCCTGATTAGAGTTGTGGGTTCTCTACCTGAACATCGGACAAAACCTGTGTCAGTTCTGTTAAAGAAAAATCAAATTTGAAGAGAAACAGGCGGGCTGTGTGTCTCCAGGTCTGGCACTAACCTTTCTCGGTGACGCTCCCCATTAACTAACGAATGTTCAAGTGGCACTTCTGCACCGTATTAGAGATGTTGTTCAGTGGAGACGCTTTGTCAGACTCTATTTAGGTCAGGTTCTTTAAATACTTACTAAACCTAAAAAAGTTTGTGCTTTCAAGTGCCAGACTCTATTGACAACCTCCAGCTACGACGGGTGAGGACCCTATCACATAACACCATAATAATTAAAATCAGCCAAAAGGTGAATGAACCCTGCAGGCTTTTGGAGAAGTCTAACGGGATTCATCAAGAGCGCAGGTCAATCAGCCTGATGGCAGCCGACTATATATGAGGAGTGGCCACACTGGCCCCTTGGAAAGACTTCAATGTAACCATGTCTAGCCCAGGGTGGTAGGTAAGCTATTAAAAAACACTCTTGGGCACACATCTATGTGCCTTCCTCCCACTGCCCTGGTTGCAACCAAAAGGGATCTCAGCAAGCTGCTGAAACTAACAATCCACACATCTCCTGCTAATAAATACAGCCCCATGAACACAGCGATCAGAACACACTGGGCTCCATAGAGCTCCCAGCTGTGAAGAAGCATTCATACCTCCAAAGGCTGGGTGACTGAAGGTAGTTATGAGTTTTTCAAGCTACAGGTATAATGCAAAGGGTATTCGTCATGGTCTTAAAGAGAAGACCTGCCATCGTATTTAGCAAAGAGGAGGAGGAATGAAAAGGGCAGAAGCAGCTCGTACACATCCATATCACAGTGCGACCATGAAAAAAAGCAATACCAGACTTCAGAGTCTAGTGGGATCAGCGAATGATTAATTTGTGCATGATTCCTTCTCACAGCGTTCCCAGATGTCCACACAAAGGGCAACGTCAGAATAAAAGGATTCCACTGGATGGCATGCATGATGGTGCACTGCCCTCTGTACAGAAACCCTTCGACTTGCAAACCCTCATACTCCTGATACGCTGATAAAAGTCCAGGTCACACACAGCCAGGCTGAAACTGATGGGAATCCACAAATTGTGTAGAAACATCTTAGAGCAGCTGTTAAACCCCTGGAAGTAGCATAATTGAAGGACGGTCTGGAAAGTAGCGGGAGAAGGCATATTTGATGAGTACTGAGTGCAGCAGAACAATGATTGCCTTCCCACTGGAAGTAATGTTTCTAAACTTGGAGCAATTTCTTGTCAAATTTGAATGGTTTTGCAGGTGGACTGTAGAGCAGTGGTAGTCTTAATCCAGTGTGCAGGGGACCTAAATTTCACCCTCATTTTGGATCACACACTGTACCTGTCATCAGATCTCCCCATAACTATTCTGTTAGCAGAGGTCTATTGTAGCAGAAATGGAGCTTCTGATGCAGTGAAGATATAACGAATTTTACGATTGATCTTCTTTGACAGCACTTTGCTGCTTGAAATTTCAGTATGGAAGATGCCACTTGTCCAAATAGTTTAAAATAAAAGTAGGAAATCCTCTAATGTAGTCTTGATCAAGGATTTCCAGACTTTCCAAACCTTTTTTTCATCTGCTGTTTTTCCCCTCGTTTTTAGTCGAGTACCTGCCACTTAACTCTCACGTTTGACTTATTAAGGCATGAAAAGGGCCCTAAACACATTTTTGAATGGGATATTATGCCACTTGGCAGCCTGTCCCAGAAACACTGACTTGCTTTAGTGGCATCTATTTGGTTAGTTGAGTAGATCATACTCCCAGGATGCATTAGATGAGCAGCTGAAGGATAATGCAACTCTCAGCTCCTCCTGTCAGCTGGGCTTTGTCCAATTTCTTCACAATACGGTTAGACAAGATTCATTGATTGCTGGAACCTTTTTAGGCCTCAGATATCTTTGTTTGTTCTTCATTTGCAGTCAAATATTTTAAGGATGCACACTGGGATATGCTGCATTTGCAAAGTATCTATTTGGCAATCACTCGTTCTTTTTTCTGTGCAACAGCCTGCTAATAGTACAGGTTTTGAAAGGTACTTTTATATAGGGTTCTAAATAAACCTCACAGAACCGTTAAAATGTTAAAAACATTACCATTACTTGACTGTATCTACATCCTCTCTTAGAGTTGACACATTTGACCCCCCACCGCCACCACCAAACCCTTACCTCTCCTGTGTGGCTGAGATTCAGCTTTGGCAATTTATTCTTCACATTTCCAGAGGTTCCTCCAAATGTTTGGCTGTTGGTATACCCCTCTGTGGCCACCGGAGGGGGTTTAAGCTGCGGGGAGTCACTCGGCGCCTGGTCCTGGCCGTCCATTGGTCGAACATATGCCGTAGGCTTCTGCTGAATAGCAATCGGCTTCCCCGATAGGCAGCCGGGTGGGAAAGTGGGTGTGGTCAGCCCTGACGTGGGGGTGGTCAGAACTGAGGTGGAAGCCAGAGGGGAGGAGGACAAAGAAAGGTGAGAACTTGCTTCATTGTCGAACGGGGAGGATTTGAAAGGTCCGCCGCTTTCTGCGGCAGAGGAAGACTTAAAGTGGCAACCATCTACGGTGGAGGACCGAAAGTTGCCGCCATCTGTAAGAAAGAAAGGTGAAAGAGAAACCAAAGGTCAGTTCCGCCTGATGACAATAAAACCTGCTCCAGAACGATAGAGGTTGGATACCAAGCGTTCATTGTCAGAGATCAGTAGAGCCAATCAAACTGAAATGAAATAAGGTCTTTTGGGGGTTTCAAAATCAACCTTATTATGTGGTTATGCAACGTTTAATAATTTTCTCCAAGAAGGTGTGAAACATTGGAACTCTTAGAAATGTATGGCAATTATTAAATCAGCCCTCCTGACTCAGGCAAAGATAATAAAAAACAACAATTCATACATTCTGATATAATCCCAGCAGCTTGCAAGGCAGACTTAGCTTTGACCAGAGTTATCAAGGTGTTTTAATATGGTGAGAACCTATAGAATAAGGTCTAGTTACACACCGAGCTGTTTATAATTTAGGCACAATACTGATACAAGCCAACAGTCCATTGATCTGGGCTGTATAAAACCACCAAATACTAATTTTCTCATTAAAGCATAAGCATGGACGGAAGATAGAACGACTTTTTAATGAGACAGAGTCAGAGTAACGATTCCTTTTAAGGCACATATTGTCGTCTTTACCTGGAAGGGGATGGCTTTTGGATGAATGCCTTCTGGAAGTGGAAGAGGAGGAGGAAGAGGATGAAGATGAGGAAGAAGGGCTTGATTCCTCTTTCAGACCCAGTTCATCTTTAAGCGAGCTAAACAGCTCCTCGTGCCTTTGCAGCTGTTGTTCCTCTAAAAGAGCCATTTTGCCTCTGCCAGCTGTCGCCGCTGCAGGGACCTGCCCCTGTCCATTCGGTCCCGGTCCTGACCCCACAACCAGGCCTGTTTCTTGTGTGCTCACTCCATGGCCTCCTTTTGACCACTCCATGGAGCTTCTCGACTTCTTTGAATTCTGATGAGGGACCGGTGCTGCGTTCGATAGCGACACGGTGAAAGCGGGCGGCTGCATGGGGGCTGATGATGAAGACGGTGCAGCACTTGCCATCCTCTTTTCCCCATTTCCCTCTGTTCCTCCACCTCCGCCCAGTCCTCCTCTCAAGGCCTCGTTGAACAGCTGGGACTCAGCGGCCGATCTGTCTGTGGCTGAGGAGCTCGACGCTTGCTGCTGGTTGTTGGTTGCGGCGCTGCCTTTGGGAATCCCCACTAAGTGGCTCTGGTTGGAGTGGCTAGTTAACAGGTCTTTCATTTCCTCGTAGGAGCCCAGGGTGTTCTGGACTCGATTGGCCAAGGCATCCCCCTTATTAGTCTGACAAGAAAAAAGAAAGAGCAAAAAGACAGGGGGAGGGAGAAAAAGAAGCACATTAATTAAGTCGTCCATTTTTCCTCTTTACCAGACTTGATGAAAAGCCCTCTTTACTCATTTGGAAAGGAACAGTGAGAGATGGATTGGGTGACCACTGACCAGCCATCAGGAGGAGATGATTAATTAAATAATGCCCCCTTTTAAGAGTCCCCATCCCAGGCTGAAGCTGTGAAATTAATGGGGCACGAATCATTATTACCCTGACCCCAGATTCTCAGCCATTCGCTGTTTGGAGGACAGTCCAGCCTCTACTTATATATATATATTCTCCAGTAGCCTACCTGCAATTTGGAAATATTGAGAGGCTAAGAATAGCCGAACATCTAATTTAGTGTCAGTGACAGAATCTTTAAAGACAGAAGATTATCAGCACTACTGGCCTCAGTTCTTCTCTAGCCAAAAGGGAAAAAAATACAGCACCAGGAGTCCTGGTAAATGTATGCAAAAGCCTCTTTATTGCATACTTTACTTTTTTCTGGAAAAATGGTAAATGGCTTGTACTTGTACAGCGCTTTAACTAGTCCAACGACCCCAACGTGCTTTACACTACACTCAGTCATTCACCCATTCGCACACACATTCACACCCTGGTGGTGGTGAGCTATGTCAGCAGCCACAGCTGCCCTGGGGCAGACTGACAGAAGCAAGGCAGCCATACAGCGGCGCCACTGGGCCCTCTGACCACCGCCAGCAGAAACTTTTAATTACCATTCCATGACTTGGGGTATGCCAATCCCTGGGGTATAAATAAGAGGACACACAGAAGTTCATTCTTTACAGCCAGAGAGGTTCGTTTCTTTTAACCACAGGCCACTATAATCGGTGAAGACCCATATTTATCTTGGTGACATGCGCAACGAGCAAAAATTCTCCAAAGCTTATTGGTAGAAAACTGCCGCAAACAGATCAAAAAGCTATTTCTGTCCTGTCCCCACAAATGTAAACATGGAGAGTTTGGTCAACTATGCTGGGGCTTTAACAGGAGCTGTGAGCTTCAGTCAGATGAGACAAACACTCTAGGTGGGTTTGGTGTGAAACAAGGGATGAAAACCTGGAAAAGCACCTCATGCCCACTGTGGATGAGCAATTATTGCATTGTTTACTGTTATCAGGGGTGAAATGTTGTTGCAAAAGGAATTGGGATGTATCATGCTAACAATCTTTAACACTAGTTGATGTATGCAGCCCTATGTTGAGTTAGAATTGTTGCTCTTGTTGTTTAAACATTTCTCCCCACTGCTGAGTCCATGAAAGCATATCAATATATAGAAATATGACTAAATGTGAATATTTTGTGCTGTTTAGCACTAAAACTGGACTACATGCTGCTACTTTTTTGTGACTGTATGTGGAGACAGAGGTATTGCCAAAAGAACTTCAGAGAAATTCAAACACCTTTTATCATTGCTTTTACTACAACAATATACTCCCACATTGTCCACTCCTGATGTCAGCTGTTAAATACGGTGGAAGATCTGTAATGCTGTGGGCATGTCCCTCTTTTAAAGTCCCTGGGAACCGTGTTAGAGTGAATCACAAAATGGGTTTGATACCAGGACATTTTCAATGAATATCTGGTGAACCCTACCAGTAAACTGACAAAGGGAGCAAAATGATAAAAAAAAAATATGAACAGAAATATGAACCACTCAACCACCAGGACCAGATGCAAAATACGCATTAGCTTCTTCTATTTAAAAAAAAAAAGACTCATCATTTACACGTTGAGTTTCAGCTTCTTCCCTCTGGACGGAGATTCTTAGTCATAAAAAACAGAACGCAACATTACAAAAACAGCTTTGTTCCTGCGGCTGGTATTGAATTGAACAAGATGTAGAGACACTTTGCACATTTAATGGACTGTGTGGTATAGACCTATTTTTATTTATTTAATTATTTATCGGTTGAATTATATATGTATTTATTCCTATAATGATTTAACTTGGCTTGGTTTTAATTTTCTGGAATATGTCGATGTGCCCTTCCTCTGTAATGTCCTGGTTGTTGGAGTCTTGAGTACTTTTTATGTGTACTTTTTGGGTCTGAGCTGAAGAGCAGAGAGTACAAGAGAGATTGTGCATTGCAGCATGGCCTGTACAATGCATTGAGAGCAGGGGTACCAATTAATTGCGCTACTAGGGATTTAGTAAAATCTTTTACTGTATCTGAATAGGTTTACCCAATTTAAGGATTGGATTTTTCTACAATTTTACCAGTCAAATAATGCTACTGCAATAAACGATCAATTTACGTAAAGGCTTTTTACATATCTTTACAAGTGGTGCAAATAAATATGAACGGCAATCCATATGTACCCATGACAAGTTTTCAACCTGAACAACAAGCAGTGAAGCTGACACCATTCGTCAGCCAGGTCTAAATTATGCAAGCTCTACAGCAACCGGCGCACGGCTGACATTTCATCATGAATTACAGACAAATGTGGAACAATGGGAACAGTGAACGAGATCAATGTGAAATGTCGTCCAGTAATTTTATTGCACATCTGATTAGTCATTTGGTCAATAGAATTTCGCAGCCATAAGGCCGAGGTTGCTGACAGCCTGAAAGCCCAATTACCACCGCGCTAACAGGGACGTGATGGTGTCAGATCAAAGTGAAGCCGATGAGACCAACTAAAACCATATTTATTTGGAGAATTAAAGAGCTAGAAGGAGGGAGCCATAAGAAGTGTAGTGAATTACAAATGAATTTAAATAATCTGTTTAAGTCTCTGAAGTAACAATAGAAGGGACAATTAAAGACTGATCTGTCAATTTTTATTTTCCTTTGAGGCGCGTGTTTGAGCGTGTGGTTGTGTTGTTCCAATGCAAACGGCTTCAGTCAATAACCGAATAATAGTGTAATAACACGCAATGATCCATGGAGAGGGCTCATTGCTGAGGAGGGAATTCTAGGTACCTCTGCGCGCGTGTGTGTGCATCACAGCATACACTTCATGACATTACAGATGATCATAACACCATGCCACTATTTACTGTAATAGAGGGCCATTTAAGCAGCATTTCATGGTGATCACAAGTTTGTGGGACCTGTTTTCATGATGCAATGGTTCTGATACGAGTTTATGAGCCAGGTGGAGCTAAAAATCACAAAGTGTTTCGGTTTCAACCTGCCTGGATGAAAGGTGAGTGCATCTGCACGGAGAGAGAACCATGGTAACAATGCTCACAGCACACTGTTAGCCTGCATGTTTGGCAGCAAAGGCGTTCTTTATTTGCTTGTTTGTAAAAATGGGACGTTTGCCCATTAGCACATAATTGTGCATAATGGGAACGTTTGCAATAGTTTGGTAATGGTAATGGTTTGGTGGACAACGAAAGTAATGGACATATCAGACTATGTCCTGGTGGTGACATGAGAGTGAAAAAAGGAAAGGTGTAATCACAGACATTAGGATTTGTTTTATTTATTTGTTTTTTTGCACCACAAACGTCTCACCAAATGCTGTAGTTGCAGAGATATTTGCATCAGAGCTACATGGTCAATTCATCGTATTCAAACGATCTCCACCAATACTGGCATATTAAGAATCAAAAACTACTCAATCTTGAATTAAGCCTGCTGCTTTCTCAAAAACTGTAAATACTCCCAATAGAAAAAAAAACAACAACTACGCACCAATTTAAGCACCAAGAAGTAATGGTCCAATTACGACGTGATTTTGTACACATCCAGACCAACCTAACGGCGTTTGCAAGGACCCGGCATGTCTAGAGTGGAGCCAGAGAACTTAAAGGCCGGCACGATAAATCAAGTGATAGTATTACAAGCAGTTACCAGAACATCCAAGGCCTGTCAAGACATTGAGTGAAGGCCACCAGATATAGGAACACCAGATGGGGAAAATGAAACAGAATTACCTGTACTTAACACATCTCATGTACCCCTGCACCTTGTTGTGAATGGTTGACTGGCTGGATCAACACGAGATCTAAGTTCTTAATGTCTCAGCCGGTATGTAGCTAAACAGAATAAGGGTCGTTCAAATTTGACTCTCTGCTGTTATGACTCCAATTTCCCTCAGGAGGTAGTCACAGAGACAGAATGGACATGAGATAAAACGCTACTTAGTGACAGAGTGATACCATAACTTTCATTGAGAAATCTATTTGAAAAGAGACAATTATGCATTTCATCTAAACAAATCCAATCTAAAATAAAAGTGATCAAATGGGCCAGCAAGAATGACTTCCAGCCTTTATGTGTCAGCTTAATTTGGAAGAGACTTACAAACAGTAAGTGACATTTTCCATGGATTTTTATCCAGGTTATATAAAGACTCGCCCACCTTAAGCAGTTTTATAAAAGATGTGCATGGACTTCCAGTGTTTAAAGCAAAGACAGCCTGTTCGCTTTATTTGAAGCACTGAATACATCCAGACTGCCACCATGAGGACTGTGACACCCAGATATTATTGGGTTTAGGGGAAATATTTTAGGCCCGATCTGATGTCAAAGCTACAGAGTTCTACATCATACCCACAATCACAGCTGCATGTTCTAATAGCAAACATGGGTCTGTGTTCTCAATGGATCGACTTGTTTGATGTGAATGAGGTTTGGATGCATGATTCCCAAAGAACTATGACCTAAAAGAGACCAAGGTAACTTCACACGTAACTCCACTAACTCAGGTCCTTGGAGCTGTTCTAGACAGGCTGGCTCATTGCCAACTCAGAGAGTCAAACCCAAATTCAGATTCTCCTTTTGGTCACTTAACTTTCTGCTTCTTTGTTTTTGTTTTTTCAAATCAGAAGCAAAGTTCTGTTATCATGACATTATTCAAACAATACACATCTTTACAGCCCTTGTTTCACAGAGTGGAAAACTGTAGAGATTTCACATAAATAAACTTTACAATCATATTTAAAAAATAAATAAATAAATACAACTTCTGCATGATGCCCCAAGGTGTTCAGGAGTCAGAAATACTTGGAAACTTAGAGAAAGTTAGAGAGCCCCCGTGCTACAATCTGAAAGAGTAAAATGAAAACTGAGAGATCTCGCCACTTGTTTCGGTGACATCGTGTCAATGCTCCTCAGGTTGATGGCAACAGAAACTCTACATATGGAGGTAAGGAAATGTTTTAACATGTCAAACTATAATGGCTTCTACTTCAACCCGAACAGCAGCCAATTCTGTGTCTGTCCACAAAATCTGCAGTTGACCGGTTGCTTTTTCCCTTTGATTGGCTCTGACTGGTGACCAGCTGAAAGTACAAAGTACTGTACTAAAGTACAGAGTACAAAGACACGCATACTGCTAAGCTGCCCCCTTTTATCTGTTTGATTTTTCAACCTAAGTCACCTGTGGAAGGTGCTGTATTTGGAAGTGTTAGCAGTAATTATCTGCATTTTTAAGTAAAACACACAGAGACTGATGTTTAGTACTGCTAGTCATGCTAACGGTAATACTAAAGCCGGTGTAAAGTGGGAACGTAGTAATTATGTGGTCGTGTTTAAAATACTAAAACTCTGTTTTATACATGCATTGTGACATTGCCTCTGCTCCTGATAAAATGATCAGTACTGGAATAAATACTTTGATGCTGTTCTGACATCCCAAAAGGCAAAAACTGTTATGAGAAGGTCAACACTTTACAAGAAAAGAAACCTGTTATGTATCTCCAGAATTCTTTGTGGCTAAAACAAGAAGGGCATGAGCGTCTCAAAATGGCACAAAAGATACAAGGAGCAAATTATTACAAGACAAAATTCAAGATAACTAATCAAGACGGTGGAACAGCAAAAGACATTAGCTGGTCCCATCAAGTCTTTCTTTTCATTATTATTTCCCTAATAAAACAAGAAAACCTCCAAACTTACAACTAAGCGAAACCAAAGAAATGATCAAGTCGCATTTACAAAAGATGCACATCAGAAGGGACGGAATATTATTCAAATAATCCCAACAGAAGTCGCTCCTGTATGTACACGCTCGCACAAACACTACACACCGTGGAGAGCCTAAGTTAGCTGTGAATAAATTAGCCCATCTCGTCTCCATCTCAGGCTCATGAATAAAAGATCTGGTGGCTGAAGAGGAACAGAAAACACATTTACTGAGAGGTAAAATGGAAAACAGAAGCGAAGGAGAGGATGAATACCTATGTATGACTGAGGTGTGTGTGTGTGTGTGCGTATGCATGTGTGTGTGTGTGTGTGTGTGTGCGTGTGTGTGTGTGTGTGTGTGTGTGTGTGTGTGTGTAAGTGTGTGTGAATAGATCATCCCAAATAGCTGCTAACAGCATAACGCTCTTTAACAGGATTAGAAGAGGGATTAGCTAATAGCTGACAGAGAAAATGAACACTGGAGAGAGGAGGAGAAAAAGACAGAAGTGACGGACACATGATAAACAAGTGCGGAGGAGAAAAAAGAAAAACTAAAAACAGAAAGCAGAGATAATTTAGGCTCTACAGCTCTAATATCCAATAGGTAAGAGGAGCTGATTTAACGCTCTAAGAGAATTGTTCAGACTCAAACCCAGAGGAAAAATTGCTCAGGTACAGGCCAAAACCAGCGAAGTGGTCAAACAAAGGGAGGATAAAGTTGCTTGTGTGGTAAATAACTTAGCGGCAGAAAATAGCGAGGTCCCGCTTCAGGTTTAAATGCAGTGAGGTATAAACTGAAGAAGTGTATGGATGGGGGGGGGAATAGTTGAAAAGAGCAGGAGTATTAAGCGAGTAAACAAGTTGTACCCTATGCACGATGCAGTGACCCGTTCCCTTTTATCGGAATTATTTTCTCTTCAATTACAGCCTCCCTGTTCTGTTAATGACTGTAATTAATGAGGAAGCGAAAAATCCTCTGCGCAGATGCATATTACCACAGAACTGTGGCTATACTGAATAATAAGGCATCCTACAAATTAGATCTAATAGCAAAATTCAGGGCTTTGGTATTTAGGCTTAGTGTTGTAAGGATAAGAGAGCTAAAAGTTGGCATTTTACGAATCCCCAAAAAAAACTCTGGTAATTATAGTATTAGTGCATTTTTTCCCATGTGCATTGTAAGTATCCTTTGATATCAGTAATGCTGGTAAAATGCACCTTTATTCACATTCCTTTGAAATCCACATTCAGAGGATGGTGGTGGAGTAGGCTGTGGGACCTTCTTTATAGACAGGAATCATCTCCTCACTCTTTCTGCCTCATTTTAGTCCATTTCTGCTTGAACACTGCTGGTCAGGACTTTGGTGAGCAAGCAGGATCCGGTTAGCGGAACCAAGCTATGAATGAAGGAAGTTATGTGAGTGAGTCCATTCGGCTGCTTCGTCATTCAGTGGGCGAAAGCAAGTCATTACAACGTCCACCCAGACTTTCAGAGTGTTTATGCCAGATTCGAACCCGAGTCCTCTGTTTCAAAGACACCAACTTACACTGCTGCTGCAGACAGGGACCTGAACAAAGGAGGTTATGGTTTCAAACATTTCCCATCATACTACTTTTGGTTTAAAGATATGCCAGATTTCTCTGGCTGTTTGGAATAAAGAGTAATGCAGTGCTGCCTATCCCATAATCATCGCTGTGTGCTGCCAGTCAGCTGGCTGAACAAACCTCCTACACAGTATCCCTTGCTTGTAGCAAAGACAAAATTGGCTGTTAGGAATCTTTTCTGTTTGCAAAAAACACTGACTGTCATGTTGGGGATTTTAATAGGGCGACACCTTTTGCTCTTAAGACAATACTCTGTCTAAAATAAAGCTGACAACAGCTGACTGCAAGCTTCACTTGAGCAGATATAATGACTCTGCTTGCTATGCTTGTGTTACGCTATAAAAAGGGAGCAGAACTGCAGAATGGACAATATTCTGAGCAATAACAACTTGGAATCCATTACTAAATTTAGTAGTTGTTTACTTTTAACGATGTAAGAAAAACAAAATAATAATAAATTATTGTTATGGGTAACATTATTGGAACTGTAAAACCAAATTTGCTGGAGTGTTTTAGCAGAAGTAGGAAAAATTATGGCTTTTCTGTATTAAACAAAAGCAGTGGGATAACTTTTTCACATTTTTGCCTTAAATTCTAGTGTCCAGAATTCTAGTGTACAGAAAAAACATGCCATGTTTACTTAAAGGATCGATACCTGAATTTATTTTTGTCTGGTTAAGGAAAATGCTTTTACGCAATATATTATGAGTCAAAAGATGTAATTTGATAATAACAATTGACTAATTGATTGCACAAATGAGCGAGCCCAGGTTCCTTCTTTAGTAGGAATAAAATGCGAAATGGGAACAACCCAGGATTACTTTTCTGCCAATGGCACAATGAGATGCAGAGTATTTGCTAAGCTGCAGCTCCTCCAGCGTGTGCAAGACAGGGTATATAAACAGAACAGCATGGCATACATGTAAGTGTTGCCCATTGACATAAGAAAATCTTTTACCAAAAAAGCATTTATGTCAAATAAAGCGAATAAAAGTCCCTCAATGAAGCCTTGTTTTCTTCGTAGGATTGTGTATGAGCTTGAGGCGCGTGTTTAGTCTCGTGCATGTCAAGGGTTTTTGTCACTGGGGAAAAAACTGTTGGAGGCGGGGCTTACAGTTCAAACTACGTAAACTGTTCTCACTCACTTTTTGAATTTGTGCAGAATCAGGTACAGTTTCTCATACCAAATTTTGTTAGACTGATCTTCTTTTATATTGTTGTATTATCTTTTGAGAGATGGCTGTCTCATTTCCTATTGCAACAAACGTCTTGGGTACGTGAAAGTAAATCTAAATGTGCCAGAGTATGAATAATTTTGGGCTGTATGAAACATGTAAGGTGCAACATGGCTGTTTGTCATGCAGAAAACAATGGTTGCAATTAGTGATACTCCAATCGATCAGCCGCAGATCAAAATAGGACACCTTTCTGTTGCTAGCAAGTCAAACAGTGAAAAATCTGATTTTTTTTTAATCTATAAATTCATCCAAACCCAGCATGTTGTTCAGTACATTCGTTATGATTTTAGTAAAAATGCTATAATCTTCAAAAATTCAACCTTTATCAATAAACCTGCAACATTTTAGTTTCTCATTTTTTATGGTCATTGTTGCTTAAATCAAACTGTTCAGATCATTTGTACAAACACATTTGTGTGCATCACAGACTTTAAAAGGGCAAATCTGAATCAGCCAGAATCCTAAACAGCAGGTCAACCCTGAAAGGAAACCGTCTGGAAACTCCGACATTAAAAGTCCACTGATGAACTTGAAGGAATGGGATATGTTAAACACTGCCTTCTCCCTCGCTGTCACAAGACAGCGAAGGAGAGTTGAGCATTAAAAATCCTTGATGTAAATTTGTAGAAATGACTGAAAAAAGAAGGCTGATACAATAATAATTTTAGAACATTTTTAACATATTATTATTTTGTATGTCTTGATATGTACAATATTTGGGATGTTTTTAACTTACAAGCTTTGGTTTCCTAGTAGATACAAACCAGCTCATAACGTAGTTTCTGTTTTTTATTATTAAGGCCTATTTACAGACACTACCATGCATATCAGCCCTGGTACCTGGGACCTCGCCCCTCACACTGGCCAGGCCACACATAACCTTCTTCTCTACTCGTACTCACAAATCTTGACCTTCCATTCTCTCTATTAATTAGTTTAGAAATGATTACTAGGAGCATTGATGCCCCTAGAATTGGATTCATTATCAGAAGAACAACCTCTCATTTGCTTCCACTGACCCTGAACCCAGAGGAGCATCTTAGCAAAGAGCCCTCTTGTTCTTTGCATTTAGACACAGCAGGTTAACACAAATTCTGTCAGGATTCAAAGCTGCTCTAGAGCTAACAAAGTGTTGAAGTGCCTGGTGGAAGCTAATGAGAGTTAACAAGCTAAAATCAATTTTACACAGAGGGGCCACAGAGTGCCCGAGGACTTCATGCAGGTCTAGTTTACATTTTGTTAAAGAAAGAGGGGGAAAAGGTATCTGAACATCACAAGAACACAACTGTGTGTACAAGTGTTTCAGATTTTTGCCTCAGGGAAAGGAGGATAAAAAAAAACAGCCATATTATCTGTTTTCCCATCCACTGAACAACATTAAATGATACAGAAAGCTCGCATTATTGTTTGTCATCCATAATAAGTCCTTTCAAATGATAATTTAAACCAGGCAGCGTAGTTTTATATGAGCCTAAATCACGGAGCTGGTGTTGTTAGAGGAGAGTAGCTCATCCTAATTGATTAAGGTGTTGTAAACTCAGTCCCTTTCCCTAAATTAAATTCTGTAGCCAGGTATGTCCAGCTCTTCTCCAGCAGACATAAATCAGCAGCATAAACCTGCCTCCTCGACAGCAATAAGAAAGCACCACATGTGGGAAACACAGCTCTCTGTGTCATATAGCTCAGGAAGGCTGGAAACATGGGTGTGCAAAACACATGACCGTTAGCTTGTAGCCCTCTCTTAGCTTTAACTTCAGCTCTTAAATTTAAACGGATACAGTATGCACTACAAACTGACATCTGCAAATATTATTTCACACGTGGTTCAAAGTGTTGAAGTTGTATTTAGGAGATTATAGTTTAGAAAACGTACTATTATCACAACAGTTACTGTACTTGATAGAGCTTAGCAAGTCAGTGTGCGGCTCAGGCAAACAACCCAAATTCATCAGAAATCCTAAATCTGCGTTCTGATTGTTTTGGAAGTTGAAGCTCTGATCCGGGAATGACGCCACGGCAGGTTGAACTGGTTCTAGTCGCAAGTCACAAAGCCAGCGGGATTTGCTGTTTGTTGTGGCGCTAACTATTGCCAGCAACAGGCTACAAGCCAATGCCGATGTATTTCTTTCAATTTTATGAGCTCAAACTCCAAAGGAACACGTTAACCAACAGAGTTATGTGCGTCACTGGTTTGATGAGATGGAAAATGTCAGAAATGATAAAAGAAGGTTTCTTCCTGCTACTTTCTGTTCGCTTTACATGTGCATGAGCACTGCAACGTCACACTTTACCAATTTGAATTCCAACCTTAGGACCGGTTCTTGTTGTCTCAATAGGAACCTGTATTATATGACTTCAAGAGAGAACAAACTACAAGATTCAATCTGTTGGACTTGATATCATTGTGAGCTGAACACAAAACCGAAAAGTTAAATAGGGTAGTATCTGTGAGCTTTTTCGGTAGAACTTTGTTTCCTAAGCCTCCTACTGTGAATTTGAAAATATTGAATAACCTGACTTGCTGAGGAAGGAAGCCCCTTCAAATTTCAAATTGTTGTACACTTTACATGTAGAAATTTAAACGATCTGCAATAACCTAGAGGGACAAGTGTACGCACCCTTGAACTAATACTTTGTTTAAGCTAATTTTGATTAAGTTTCTGACTTAAGTATTATTCAGTTCAAACTGGGCCTCAATTTGTAGTTAACCTGGTTACTCTAAAATAGGTTTAGCTGACCTAGTAGGGTTTTCATTTACAAAGAAAAAACAAATGTACTTGGAAAAAAAAACAGTCAGAAAAAAGGTTTAAAAAAATCCATAGAAATTCCACAACATTACACTAATGTTAAACTATGGTGGATTAATAATGGGAAAAACATGGGACAAGAATGAAATTTCAAAAACTGGATGTTTTTCTAAAATTTTGGAAAAGACAAAACAGAAACTGTTGCCTGTCAGCCTCTTGTCTGGAATTCAAATCTGTGGGATCTGCTAAAGAAGGCTGCGGACAGGAGATGTTCTCTCCATCTAACAGATCTGGAGAAGATTTGAAAGGCAGACTGAGCCAATATTGTTCAATCAAGATGTAGCATTTTCATCAACTCCAAGTATGAAGACTTTGAAAACTGAAATCAAGTCAAACTGTGCTTCAAGAAAGTTGCTTCTACTTCAGCAGATTCGTGTTTTTTTAGCTGAATTGTACAGGATCTATGTCACACTGAATGTGGAAAAGGCTTAAAAATTATCTGTCTCAATTCTTTATGTCACAGCTTCTTAACATTGTAGCAGGGTTGAGCATTCATTAAAGATACATTATATGTGTTGGGAATAGAAAAAAAACGGCAAAAACTATGCCGGCAGTGGTTTAAAAAAATTATCTAATTTGTTTTATTTTTAAAAAGCTTTACTCATTTTGAGGTTGCCTTTTATTCTTACTTTATAAGGTTCTCCGAAGAGGTTAAATCCAGTTGAGAACAAGTCTTCATCTTGCTGGACCTCCTGGTTCCTCCTCTCCCACTCTCTCCTCTTCAGTGCGCTGCGCTCTGACTCAAGATGACTGCAAAGACATAGGAAGAGAAGCTCGTTAATGTGTCCTTTGTGTAACGACAATAACACATACCAGAATGAACACAGCAAATAAAAACAACAGGGTCAATGACGATGACGCGCTGGCTGGCACATCTTCAAGTTTCATTCAGACGTGGAAACAGGAGGAAAGAAAAGACGAGACAAAAGGTCAGGCCTGGCAGGGGGCCCAACTCATTCTCAAAGCAAAAACGTGACGTTAGAAAAGGTGACAATCTTCAATAATAGCTCATTGTGCTCTAAAAGGAGGGAAATTTAGCTTGTCCTGGCAGTCATGCCTCCATCACTGTCGGTCAAAGCTAGAGTCGTGACTCCTGCAGAGTCATTTGACCTGTGAATAAATGCCAGGAGGGCTTTAATCAGTTGGAAAAAGTCGGATGTCAGTAGGTGTTAGGAGGGATTTTTTTAAATGAATATGAAAGGGGCTTTTTTTTAGAGTTACATTGTTTGGGAATTTGAACAGAAGGATTTGAGGGATTCTGCAAACGCCTGAAGACCCTTTACAACCATGTAGCTGAGACACATATCTAAAGCTACAAACTAGTATTTTTACCACAAAGACTGGATTAAACAAATAAGAACTTTTAGGGGTACTTGAAGTTGGCGAGAGTTGGAAATGTTAAGGGAATATGTCCAATTTTTAAAAGAAAAAGCTAACTATTATAGAGGGTAGTAGATCCCTGCTTACACAGCGTCTTTTTAACTTGCTTTACATTCTTGAACACCCTTCACATTGTGTTTTTAAAACATTTTTACACTAAAGCAGGTTCGGAGCTAGACCAGAACTTCTGCTAGAGTTGATTATTTGCTGGTTCAATAGGACATGGAAAATAACTAAATTGGTTTTCAAATCAGAGAATCTGTGCAACGTCTCTATGTCACTTAAAATGTCATTTATGGGAAAAGTTTGATCCTCTGTTTGTCCTGTTCTGAATTTCTTTGAACAGTCCAGGAAGACCTTTTATCCACAAACCATCTGTAATGATCCCATTATCTCAGCAAACAGATGTCCTAACATCACCCCTCTGATTCATAAGAGTTGTTTGAAACAACAGCCAGTGTTTATAAAGGTTCTTTAAAATGCCAAACCAAGCTTTTGGATCCCTGATTAGTGCTCATAAACAGCTCTGCAAAGTGAATTTAAAACTGCTGATATTAAAACCCTTTAGTGTTTATAAAAGATTCACAAATAGCTCTGTGAACTCAGCATGAAACAGCAGTTGTGAAGTTGTGAAGTCCGTAGACCCAAGTGAACTTATGAGGTAAAATTAGAATAGCAGTAAGCTGACATACTGTGCTTCTGTTTTATTCACAAGCTAATATTTATGTGCCAAATTAGGCAGAATCAAGGTTAAATCAATTTGGGACACAAATATAGCTGTTTTTTGCTCTCAAGAAGTCACACTCCATTAACTGTCTAAACACTGATTTGTTTGTGGTGCTAGGATCAGTGCTTTGCAGATGAAAAAAGAAATAATTGAATGACTAGTGGGGGGAGGGTCTGATTTGTGTATTTATAACACACCAACCAGAGTGACAGGTTTAGCAGTAAATTCAGGGGGATCAGCGTCTTATCACTGTCCAATCTGAGCTCAATGAAATTTTAATATCCCAAGAATTAGGCAGTAGTAACCGCAGTTAAACATACTTAACAAACGAAATACTGATCATCATATTTAAACAACTACTGGTGTTATGTCTGTGTATGACAATATATAGTTCACCTTAGATTTTATGTCTTAAGGACTATATGCTTAGCTTTTCTGATATAAACGCTGCTGCTTTCTTGTGATGAAAAAGAAAAAAAACAATAACTTAAAGATATATGAAAGCGATAAATGCAAGGACTACTGGCAAACATGGGAGAATGGCCTTCTGGGAACAGAGAAGGTGCTGAAAGTTTCCTTACATAACCATATATTTTTAGCCAATAACTCCTTCCACTGCACAGGCACACATTCACCCTGTTCAGTCACCAGCCTCCACTGTGAAATTCATAAACTGCCACCAAAGTGAACTCCCCATAGTACAAAATAACGCGCAGGAGTATGTGACAACACAAGGCCGTGGCCCGCTGACCCGGGACGGGGCCGCCTGTTTTATCACACCCACTGCTGGGAGATGAGACAGGCCGACTAATTAGGGATCAGCGCAATTAAAAGAGACTTTCTCTTTTCCTCTACAAGACCTCGCGTTCAACATTTAATCTATCAGCAAGATGTGCGTGGGAGGGAGGGAGGAGAAGAGAAGCAACGAGAGGATATAGAGAGAGGGAAAAAAGACAAGAGACCCATGGGAGGGAAAAAGACCCAGTTTCAGGGCAGCAGACAGTTTCTTTAAAAGGAAAGAAAAATAACAGAATGATGAAAGACGGAGAAGAAAGGTGGGGAGAGGAAGGTGGAATGAGAAGACGAAGCAGAGGGAATTCCAGGCAACATGATTGACAGCTGAGGTGTTTGGATGTGTGAGTTACAGCAATGAACGTGGATGGGATCATTTTATGTGTGCTGGGTTGGCTGCTTGACATGTGCGTTATCTGTCAATGCAGAAAGATTAACTGACAGCGCTGTCACTACTATAAACACACCCGTATACAGTACACACACACACACACACACACACACACACATCTCCACAGAGCCGCAGTCCCATGAGACGGATCACTGTCTCTGAATCCGTCTGTCACATGCTAAACTTTCACATGGAGGGAATCAGGTCACATGTGGTAATTAACACATCTACGATTTATACCCCGGCGCTGCAGGAGCAGAAAATGCTGCTTTGTGCTGCATCTACAGGTTAGCACACTCGTCGGGCTTTTCCTCCGAACTGACCTTATTTTATTTCACTACACAGGGTGATTTAAAGCAAAACAATGGCCATATGTTTGTGCAAAACTGAGCAAAAAAACGATATTTGAACTTGTTATAAGTGCTGTCTTATCATCGGAAAGGGTTGGGTTCATTTAAACTGGTTGGTTTTCTGTTAAAGACTGAGCATTAAACTATAGTCCATACATTTTCAACAGGACTGAGATCGGGGTCATTCCAAAAGCTTAGGTTTAGCCTTCTTTAGTCATTTTAGATATGGGTTTGAGGCTATTTTCCTGCTGGATAGATCAACAAGGTGTGCAGGATTTGGTTATACATAACCAGATCCTGCACACATTGGAGTTGGTTTGGTTATAAAACACAAGGAGCAAGAACTGAAGATGTTAAAATGTTCATTTGGAGTGACTAAAATGGATGGTTATATTGTAATGATATATGATGTTATATCAGAGGAAGGTTCAGGTGAAGCAACTTGGAGACAACGTACAGTGTGTGTGTGTGACAGGGCTGAACATGTCCAGAACACGTACAATGAAGGGATGCTGGTACTGGAGTTGCCTGAGAGGACAAAAGAAGGACCAAAAAAAAAGTTCATGGATTTACTGAAGGAATATATGTAGAGAGCTGATTAGAGGGAGATGCAGTGGCATCTGAAAGAAGAGTATTTTCTGTTTTGTTGAGTTTACACCTGCAAATAATGTAGTTTTGTTAAATTACTCAAAATGAATTGATTTGGATTAGGACAAATCTATTGTTTGCACTGAAGTAGGCAATAATATCAGTATAGTTATCTATTTTTGTTGCACCAAAACTGCTGAGGCTGGCTCCCAACTGCTAAATTTGCTCTTTGAAGCCACCTTGCTAAACGTCATTCATTTAAGACCGAAACTGTCCAAGCCAGCTTTAAACGTGTGAAGAAGAAAGGCAAGAAGCATTAACCAAGACCCCCTTTTTACAGCCATAAGCTCTGTAGGATGATGTTTGCTTTGCTGCCATGGCTGTTCATTACTGCTGCAACCAGCATGTCTTAGCACTAATGCCAAATGAACACTGGAAATATTTGTTTCCCTGGGGGAGAAAAGCAAGTTGCACAGTTTAATCAAGCCATAATGAAGCAGTAACACAAGCTTTGTTCAGGGCTCTCACTTCATGGGACACAAAGGATCTACTGCCAACATCCAAGGATCCCCTAAGAAGTCCAGAGTCCCGACTGGTCAAAGCTGTTTTAGTAACATGAAGGTGACCCTGTCTTTATACGGTTGTTGCAAAGTTGCTGTTTAAAACAATGATCGATAATTACTATCCGTGGATAGTAATTAATGCACCAAAATGTTGGAGGACTTTCTGAATTTCTTTCATTTCAAGTTTAAGTCAATAATGTAACTTTGTAACTTAGTTGTTTTGGTTTTCATATCCATCTTTTTATTGTGGTTAAGACACATTTCAGAGATTAAAATGAAGAAGGAAAGAAAGATGTGATGGGCCTGTAGATACATCGGACGGGATGGGTTGGGATTATTAGCAGGAGTGATATCAGCGGCAGGCGTACTGTCAATGTTGATATTTTCTGTGAATGAAAATGTAGCGACGGCAGCTTTCTTTCCTACCACTCAGCTCTCCTCTCTCTCTCTCTATCTGTGTGTGTGTGTGTGTGTGTGTGTGTGTGTGTCCTGAAGTAATGCTGATAGTCAGAGTAAGCTCTGGGAATTTAATCTCAGCAGGCCTATGCTGTGCTCCCCTGATAACTAAATGCACACAGCCACACATACACACACAGGCCGACGTCTCTTACCGAGCCTCGTCTTGCTTTCATTTATTTCCACTGCACAGAAAGGCAGTGCTGCACACTCGCTTTGTTGGTAGTGCCCCTAAGCAAGGCACTAATCCTTTAAATTAGCAGATCATGGTTAATGGGCAACTGTCCAGCTAAAATGCGGATTATGCTCCTTGATTAATTAAAACTACTACATGGGCTATCGGGTGTAAAATAAACTATTGCGGCTGTAAGAAGCATTTGAATACATTTCGTGCTGACTAAAGCTAACATATTTGCTACTGAGCCAAAATCACACTTTAGAGTTTAGGTTCATGAAGTGTGTTGGAGCTTTTCTACAGCTTTTGTTTGGAGGTATTTTGGGGGGAATTTAATGCAATAAAATAACACAAAGTAGTATATACTTATGAAGTGGAAGGAAAATGATTCATAGTTTTCACAGTTTTAACAACCAAAAACTTGAATGTATTTGATCAGGAATGTTACACAATTTTAAAGTGGAAACTAAATGATACATAGTTTTACATAAAATAAAAACCCTCTTCCATTTTGTCCTCTTCTCCTGTCATACTTCAGAGTAAAGTCCAGTGAAACCATCAGAAGGGACCTAATTAGGTAGAGTCTACCTGTATGCAATTAAGTCTCAGTTTATGATAGATGGGCAGACTTGCAGCTAGAATTGCAACAGTGGTCCTGCACAGCACTGACACAGACAGGATTGATTAACATTGCACACCACAATGTTTGAAATGTTCACTTGTTAAAAAAAAGAAAACCATGAATCATTTTGGTTCCAGTTAACATCTGTGCACTATAAGGTGTCTGTCATTTGTAAAATCCTGGTAAAATACAATGGAGATCATGGTTGTAACAGGACAAAATGTGAAAAAGTTCAAGGGGGTACGCTGCTTTTACAAGGGGCTGTATACTGGATTTATTCATGCTGTCCAGCTTCAGAATTCTAAGTTTAATGTCAGTAAAAAAAGATTTTCCTAATAAACTGCACAGGAGCTGAAACTTGGAGCTGGTGGATAATTTGACTTGAACACGTCCTGTCATCGGCAGGAAGAACGTTTTCAGTCTGTGGATGTCATCAGGAGACTTTCTGGAGATGCTTCATTGAAAATCTACTTGAGCCTGACTCAAACTGCCTTCGTGTCTTGTGGGAATAACTGTCGGGGCCGTTCAAGGCAGCCATTTGGAAATACATTCTAACTCCTCTGAAGACATCAGGACATGAAGATCAAAGCTGGCTGCACACTTTGGTCGTTCACAATCAGCCTTTTACCATAGTCAGCTACGGCATACTAGTGTGGATCTAAGCCTTCCTTACCAGACAAAAAACATCTGTTTTAATTAAAAGAAACAAAGGATGCAGATTTCTGACCTGTCACGTTAGTTATTGTACCTCAGTTAAGACCATGAACGCTTCTTGCTTGTGACACAAGGTCACAGGGATGTTTGCTGAATTACCTGTTTTCACAGTAATGCTTGGAATCCTAAATTACTGAGCTAGACATGTCCTAGTTAAAGGCAAAATGCACTATTTAATTCGAGTAAAGAAGCAAACAGTGAGAGAAACAGGGCTTGTCCATGAGAGTATTGGTACCACCACTTTGAGATTACACCGACAGTTTCTCCAGGTATCACAGGTCATCACTGGTGCAGTGAGGTGAATCAGTTTGTCAGCTGCCATTTTGAGTCATGACATCTGCATTCATGGTGCTCAGAGTCCCTGCTGAATGCGTCAAACTTGCTTCAGTTTGACTGGGGCGCGTGGTTTGAATGCGCTCCTTTTTTTTAGCTGCTTTTATCAGCTTGTCTGAGCACTGCATCATCTTATGTAGAGTTTACCAAAAAGAGTTAGCACGACGCTCATCCCCAACAAACACTTAGGGCCTGATTGTCAAAGACTCCAAACAATGACCGCTAAATTGCGTTGAACTGTGAGAACAAAAAGTGGGCGTGTTGCACCTGATCATCAAAGATTGCGCCCCTAGTGGGTAAGAAGTACAACACCGATTTGGTCCGCCCCATTTTAATGAGTAAACTACATCTACTGCTGGCAGTTTGGGAGCTGCTGTCAAAGAAACAGGAAGATACAATCCTCCACATAATCACTCCAGACATCCAGGACGCACAAAACCATTTTTAATGAATGGCGAGTTTCTGCTGTTAAACGCTGGTCAGGTCGGCCATTAGTGGCGGCGCGCTCAGTCCCAACGGCTCAGGCTAACCCTCCATCTGAGCTATGTAATTTCGTTGTATGTACCTTGTATGTATAATGACAAATAAAGTACTTTCCTTTCCTAGAGACAATAATAATTATTCTTTAAAATAAAGAAAAAAGGTTGTTTTGTTCTGCAAAACAGAAGAAAAAAACTTTTATTTTATGTCTCATTTTAATAAGAAAAGATATTTCACATATTTCTGTTTATCATTATTCTACCAGTTCATGTCAAATGTGACAGCTGAGCAGAGTTTCTCAAGCTCCTGTTGAATGAAAACCTCCCTGCAGTTGTTGGAGGTAATAATGATAACAATTTAAAAGAAAATAATAACATAATCAGGTCTATCCACGGTTTACCACACCTCTCCCCCATTGACCACTGGAGATAGGCACCAGCTTCCCTGCACGTATAAGCGGGTATAGATAATGGATGGATGGAAGTTACAGAACCCTTATTGGAACAATAAGGAAGGGAGTTTTGGATAATTTGTGGACCTGCTGCTCTAGAATGACCAAACGTCGCAGAATAACACACAAGCGCGCGGTCAGACCTGCACAGTGCCATTCCCTCCTCTCAGCAACTCCAGTCTGTCCAGCATGGTGAAATAGTTTTTTCCCCAGTGTTTAACGGCCTACAGGCTATTCTTAGGAGACGGTTAATATTCAGATTTGTTTATTTACAAGTGTGCCACAATGTTTAGGATCAGGTTTGGAATTTTTTGCCTTGGTGCACGAAGCTTAAAGCTTAATGCCGCGACCCTCCTCCGCCCCCACACTTTTCCCCACTAAAATGATTATATACTGTTGTTACTCTAACAGTCCAAGTATGTTCACATGCAGAGAGACTCTCTGCCCTTCTTCTGTCATTATACCAATGCCTCCTTTCTGGCCACAAGGACTGTATGCGTGCAAGTTTGCACCTGACTTTCAGAGGTACTAAATATAGAGGCAAAAACTGTGGTAACTCTCAGTTTCAGCTTTGGAAAAATCACTTTGTGGGTATTACGTATTTACATCTGCATATTCCCTCCCATAAATTTGCGTGATTTGGTCATTAGCATGTTCATGAAGGCACCTACGTAAAAAAGTTAGTTCTTACTGTTGTGATCATTTTAGAGACTCAAATTGCTTTGCTCCTGGTTTGACGACCAGCTTTGTACAATCTAATCACGTTGTGCCTGTTTTAATACGCACAACCCTTTTGAAAATCAGGTTCTTGGTCTACATTCGAAGAATGATAACATTAGCATGACGTAGTTACAGAGAAAAACAAGAAACATGATGGTGTACGGCCTGAAGCCCTGAGGAAATCTGATGCTGCTTTACATGATCCTGCAGTAGCTGTTGCTCTGTTTGGCAATCCAGCTGTGCCAGGGCCTGCAATAATAAGCACATGACATATAGAGAGGATAATGCCACAACTAACGCTTTGATCGGATAGTAAAAGCTCTTACGGTTCATCTTGAACCTTTTCACATTTTGGCTCTCCCTGGGTGTTATGTTGAAGGCCAGCACAAAGTAGTAAGACATTGTGAAGATTAAGAAAATTACATATTTGTTATCTGACAATAAGCTGAAAAGAGTCAAGACTTCGTAGAACCTTTTGATGCAGTTGCACATCCTTTGGATTATGTCTCAGTTTGCACATCTAGGGTAATATGTTCCTCTCTGTAAAATAGCCCGGTGTATCCCAGGTCATTTTGTATGTTTTGTGTGCTCCATCTGCCTTTCCTCCTTAAGAATGTAAATACAAGAAATCACGGGATTTTGTGTTTTTACTGGTGCGTGATTATTCGTGGGGTCTATGATATCACTTCCTCTATAAACATGGTGGCCTCCAAGCTCCAGTCTGTGTTGTGTGGGAGGTTCAGTTCTGAGCTGCTGCAGGCGCCTCTACCATAAACATTGACGCTGGGTTTGCATAAGGAAAAAGAGGGATCTGGCCAGGTCATAAAACGCATAGCACTGTGTTTGATGGCGAGCTGCCCGAGGGTCTTCAGCCTGGAGTGTTGTTGATCTTCTGCTACGTTCTACAGTGGGGTAGGAGGAGTTGCAGCCTGCTCATTCACCAATACCCCAATCTCACACACACACTGATTTGCTCTCAGCTTTGGGACTTTGAACTTCATTTCAACTGCATGGGCAACACAAATTGCCTTTTAGGCAACAATAAGTTGAACTTGGACCTGGAACTGATGTCCTGTGGACTATGGGACTTTTTCTCATGTGCAATATTCAATACATCTATCACCTTTTGCACCACAACTCTGTCTTGTGTTTTAAATTCAGTTTCCAATATCCCTCTGTGAGTTGACACCTAATCTTTTGGTTTAGCCCAGATAATCACAGTAAATTTATGATATACAGATACACCATCATAACTAGAGGGGTTACACCAGACTCAGTCAGGTTTGATGCAAAGCATCAAAGTCTTGCAAAAGATAATCAATTGGATACATATCTGGACTTTGACTAGGCCATTCTGACACACAAATATGCTTTGATCTCTAACAAACTGATTGGATCTCGGGCTGAACGTTTAGGGTCATTGTCCTGCTGGAAGGGGAACCTCTGCCTGAGCCTCGGGTCTTTTGCAGTTTCCTTTCATGGCTGCCCTGCACCCATCTTCTAACGAACCCCGAGCAGCTCATCCATCCTTGCTAAAAAGAAGTACGGCCACAGCATGATGCTGTCACTACCACGTTGCACTGTGGGGAAGGTGTGCTCAGGGCAGGCTGATGTGAGACGCTAGTTTTGCGCCACACACAGCGTTCTGCATGTGGTTACATTCTGGTTACGTCTGACCCAAACACCGTATTTAAGGTTGGCTGTGTCCCATGAATGACTTTTAAACTGAACTTCTTATGGCTTGGGACAGCAGAAACAAATGGGTCTGATTCGATAGACGTGTAAACAATGTGTAGAACATATATCTGGAGTTACAGCAGTGCAAAAAAATAAAGGTCCTTAATTAGGGCTCTCCTGTCATTAGCTGAAAAACAAACAAACTGTTAGATGCCCCAGCTGCCTTCCAAAGAGATTAATACAGATTTATTAGCTGCCATTAGACTCATAATGTCTCTGCTGAATTATTTAGGGCAGGAGTGCTTGCTGACTGTAAATCGAACGTTACATCCTTTATTCATTTACTTACTATTTCATTGATTTTAAATCAGCCTTAGCACACTGTAGGTATTTATTAAGAAGGATTAACCTTTTACGTAATCATCTGCTCTTGGTGGGGAATTCCCTTACGCCATGTGTCCCTTCAGAAAACAAGCGTCTCGCCATACAACCCCCAGTTCCAGGATTCCTGCATCGGCCAAGTCCAACCCTGGAAATGTAAGATTTGTTCGGCTTTGCTTTGGGCACCACATAAAAAAAAAAGAAAAGAAAGTTGAGCGCAGTTTTTTTTTTCTTTCTTCCCTTCTAGCAGAAAGTGTAAAATCCCCCTTGTCACCAAGACACAATGGGGCTTTGTTCACCCTCACAACACGGTGGAGCGCAACGGTGAATCCAACGAGAGTTCCTGTTTGTGTTTTCCTTCAAAGTCGGACCCACGCTCTCACCGACGACAACCCTGACGGTAATCAAGTCGCTGCGGTGATTTGTAATTAAATAATTTGCCTCGCTCATCTGGCAATGAAACGCAGCCTGGTGATGACACCTTCAGCTCGTTTAGCTCTTCTGAAAAGGTCTTTCGTATTTTCCACTCTTTGCCTTTTCTTTAACCTCTATTTAACCAGGCAGCTCAATTAGAAGCCAACCCTTCGGTGCTTTTTGTGTGTGTGCGGGAGACAACGGGGGGACGGAGGGGGTAGAACGGGAGTTTTGGAATGACAGGGAGAAGTGAGGGGGATAATGAGGGGAGGAGGAAGAGGAGGAGAGCGGGGAAGGAGAGAGGAATAACTGTCAGGCAGCAGACAAAAGCTTTGTTTGAAGTGTCAGTTCAACGGTGCGCTCTGTGCGTGCGTGCACGGGTTCTCAGGCTCGTGCGCTCACTCAGATGGCATTAGACATCAGAGAAATATCAGCAGGCTTTCCTGGATAGACAGAGGAGGAGAAGAAGAAGAAGAAGAAAAAAAAAGAAGGAGAAGATGTAGAATGCCATCTGTGGGAAAATATGACGCTTTCATGTTTCCATATTTGGACGGAAAAGGAGAAGGAGGATATCAGAAATCCCTGTTTTGTGCGCTTGTGTTTGTTTGACAGTGGAGCAGGTATTATAATGAGACGCAGCCTTCAAACACATTGTTACCTTCCGGCTTTGTTTCCACGCACATCACACAAACTCGTGTGTCTGACACTGATGGATAGAAAGCAGAGTGACAGTGAGAACAGAACAGCAACAACAGAGCAGCCCGCAGCTTGTTTGTGTTTTTCTTTGGGAGTGCACTGATACACCTAGATTCAGTTCAAAGGCATGTAAAGAACTTCGCTCACCTATACGTTCATTTACTTTGCATCACTCTCTGCTTTCTCTGCTGATTTCTCTAATGGCTTTTATGTTGATGAAACAGCAATGAAACACTTGAGGAGCTGTATAAATAAAAGGTGGAAATTGGGGAGCAATGTGGCTGGCAAGTTGGACATCTGTGAAATGTGGCCATTAAAAAGATAAAAATAGTTTTCAGACTGCATACATGAAGAAAATGTCCTTGGTTTTCTTTTTTCAGGATTTCTATTTTGAACCAGTTCAACAGGTACATTGCACCAAGTTCTTTTTTTATCCCAAAAATTTTGGCTGGGTCATATTTGTTAACTTTTATAATATTCTGTTACATTACAACCCCAGGTTTTACTGTATTCTAATTAGATTGTATGTTATAGATCAACCCAAAGCAGCGAATGATTAAAAAAATCATTGCATGGTTGGGATCGGATGGATGATGTAGCTTTAAAATGTCATCAAGCTATTTTGCCGTATTTGTTGCATGAAGGACAAAAGCGACAGCAGAAAGCCGTTTTACTCTGCATACAGCCAGGCCACACAAATACTTTAAGAAAAAAACGACACCGAATATGCTACAGTAAGCAGTGTGACCAAACCTCTATGCAGCACACAACAAATCTGTTTTCATTATACTCAGGTTCACTGACGCTCTGCTCCTGCTCAAACAGGAGGAAAACTGTTCAAACATATAAGTATGTTATTTCCCAGACACCAATAAAATAGTTGTTCATCTCAAAATAATGTGTTTTTTTCTTCCCCGGGCTAGGATTTTAACGGCTTAATTTCCATTAATTATTTACAGAGCAACTAACACATCAACTAAATTAACGCATTTAACCTCACTGTGGGATGTTAAAGCCATACACCATCTGAGCTAGTGTTTGAATGAGCTTTTAAATAAAGGCGAGGCATAATGAACTACCTATATGCTGCAACATATCCAGCAAGAATCCTCGTGAAAGTCTCAATTCTCCATAAGCTTCACTGGCTCCACATTACCTACAGCATGCATTGCAAGGTTGCTCTCATCCCCCACCAGAGTATTCACAGCACTGCTCCAGAATACCTAAAGGACCTCCTCACATCCCACTCATCCATCCGCTCCCTTCGTTCACATAACGCCAACCTCCTCCATCCTCCTCGCACTTCATTACAGACAATGGGTGGCCGGGCCTTCTTCGCAGCTGCCCCTCGCCTTGGGAACCCCCTCCCTGACCACCTGAGAGCTCAACAGACACTTTTTTTTTTTGTTGTTGTTTTTTTTTTAAAGCTATAAATACTTTCCTTTTTAAACAAACATTTTAGCCGATACATGAGCTTTTAGTTTATTGTATTTTTATTTCCTTAACGCTCTTAATGTTTTATCCTGTAGTACTTTGAGATCTTTTTTATAAAATGAAAAGTGATTCACAAATAAAATCATTAAGTGTTCTAACTGACTTAATATAGCAGCCGAGAATTACACAGCAGTTGGCATATTGCACACATTCATATCCTAAATGTGAGACACTGTCCAGCTCTAAAAGGAAATAGAGAGGAGCCTTATAACACGTAGCCTGAGCTACAACAAAGAGGTTAGATCAAAGCTTATGCATGTTAGAATGGCCTAGTCAAAGTCCAGAGCTAAATCCAATTGGAAAATCTCAAAAACTGCTGTTCTCCATCCCACTTGACTGAGCTTTAAAATTTTAATAAGATACTAATCTTGCCAATAATAAAACGGTGACCAAATGTGAAACAGGAATACTGTTGTAAATTGCTGTACTTGCTAAATAGTGCTAAATAAAAGTGCTATATAATCTGTGCCTGACGTATCATCATCCCCTGTCTGGGTGTCTCTGAAGTCTCCTTTTGACAGGCAGTGACTATTTCTGCACAGCTTCTGCAATGTGTTAGAAAACACACACACACACACACCTGAAACAGCGTGTGTGCCTTGGAGTTATCTCTATTAGAGTTGGTATTATTCTGATTATGGCAGGTACTCCATGATGGCTTTTGGAGCCCAGTGAAACAAAAGGGACCAGAGAGAGAGCGAGCTAGTGAAGTGTGTGCTACAACAAAAACTGGCCTCTTAGGCACATTTCTGAGAGCAAACAGTTTTGAGTTGACTCATTGTCAGAGCAAACACACACTCGAGTGATTCCCACAATCTCATTCCACTCTCTGACCGTCAAGTCCCAATATTCAATGTCCACAGCGGCCACTCGCAGCTCTCAGCCCAACCATGGTCTTCTGGCTATTAAATGTCATTAAAAACACGAACATGCGAGGATGTGAGATGATTTCACATTTCTGGTGTTAAAAATAGAGAGAATTTTGAGAAGTTTTGTCCTCGATACTCTCACCAGTGATAATGACCTAATCTTCTGAGAGTGTGCAGCATTGCCAAAAATGTGTGATAATTCACAGCTAAGCTGTGAAGATTCATACTGTTTGCATTAATATTCTAACATGTGCTGCCTTTAGTAATAAGTGCAGCTGATTCACAAGCAAGGAGTGGGAGAGGAAACTAAATGGCTTTGTAAAAACCAACAATGGATGAAAGTTTGTTCTCCAACACTGTAAAGTTTGCTGATTGTATCACAGCACTGCCGTTCAATAAAGCCCAGTGAACTCTAAAGTTCTGCTTTGTGTGTATGGGAATGATAAAAACATTTACCAGAGGAATTATTAAAACAGTTTCCATTCTCCTTTAAACTTCCTATATTTTGTCATGTTGCAACCACAAACCTTAAAGAGTTTGTTTATATTTTATGTGATAGAGCAAGTTCTGTGTGCACCTTTGAGCAATGTCTGTTCCAGCTTTGCCCGTCTAGAGACTGACCTTTCTGTCTATTCTCAGTGGAAAATCCCTCAGAGCATCTGTGAACAGCACTTATTGAGTTTTGCCAAAGATTTTTTTAACGGATTTAGTTACGAGTCGTTATCCTGTTGGAAGGTGAACCTCCGCCCCAATCTCAAGTCTTTTGCAGCCTCAAGCATGTTTTCTTCCAGAATTGTCCTCTATTTTCAGCTCCATCCATCTTTCCATCAACCTTACCTAACTTCCTTGTCCCTGCTGAAGAAAAACATCCCCACAGCCACTGCCATGTTTCACTGGGGTTTCCCTGTGGGCTCAGGAAGATGTGTAGTGTTAGTTTTGCATGTACACCTAATATTAAAATTTTGATCCCATGAGATCAGAGGACCTTCTTCCACATCTTTGTTGTGTCCCTTAAATGCTTTGTGGCAAACTGTAAATTGGTCTTTTGTATGATTTTCTTTCCACAGTGGTTACTTGTTGCTTCTCCAACATAAAGCCCAGATTTTGGGCAGTGCATGACTAAAAGTTAATGTATCCAGTTAGCTTAGCGGCTAGCTTCGGTGTTAGCCGTTAATTGTAGTCCATGTTTATTAGAAGAAGAGGAAGACCTCAGTAGAAAGAAATAAGACCAGAGTAGATTTGGGAGATTTTTGTCACGCGATCCCCCTGCGGAGCGGAAGAGCGAGGTAAGATGGTCTTGCACATGCGCAGTTATTCAAAAAGGGACTTAGGGAAACTTCCGGAAAAATCGCAGACTCTACCTTTAAGTGCTTTCTAACTACAGCTGGTTACACTGAATATAATATAGGGTCATCTGCGTACGGAGGGCTGAATACAATCTGAAAATAGCCTTATCATCCACATACAACCTTGGTGTTATTTTTGATTCTGACATGTCATTGGAGTTTCATTCTCATGGATTAATCAGAAACTGTTTTTTAAATTTCAACTAATATTTCTAAGCTTCAAACTCTGCTATCACAAACTGAATAAGACATTACTATTTGTGCCTTTATTTTAACTCGTCTTCATTAGAGTAATAGCCTTTATCTGCGTTTGAATAAGAGTTATCTTAACCGTCTACAGTCAGTTCAGAATGCTGCCTCAAGGCTTTTGAGCAACACACAGAAGATATAGTACATTATCGCTTTATGTTGGCTGCCACCACATTTTAAACCTTAGGCCTCACTTTTAGAGATCAGTGTGGTCAGAGCCCTACACCTCTTCTCGCAGTCTGAGATCTTCCTGTCAACGGCTACTAATGGTTCCTGGAACACATGTTGGGACCAGAGGGGATGAATCCTACCCTGGCGTGATTCTGTTGATTCTTTTAAGAAGCAGCTGAAGACTTGTTTTGACTCAGCCAGGCCTTTAACTAGTTTTATGCTGTATATTTATGTGCTTTTATCTTTTCTTTTTTTATCTTCTGTGGTTTTTATGTTGTTTTTTACTGTTAAGCACTCGTTTTTTTTGACTGTCCTCCTTCCTTCCTTCCTTCCTTCCTTCCTTCCTTCCTTCCTTCCTTCCTTCCTTCCTTCCTTCCTTCCTTCCTTCCTTCCTTCCTTCCTTCCTTTCTTTCTTTCTCGGTCGCTCCCTCCCTTCCTTCCTTCCTTTATTTGATGTCTCAAATTTAACATTGTATTCCAACGGGCAGGCATTTTTATCATCTATCTCGGAGAGCCAGGCTTTTGGAGGTGCACAGATGACATTTAATGCGAATGTAGTGAAGAGACTACATTTGTTCTTGAAAATTGAATAAATCAGCAGATCGGTGCTGAAATGTGTGCATGCACCACAGGGTACAAACACTTGCTTTCTTTAACTTTAACCAAAGTTGAGAATCTAAGACACTGTCACAATATTAGGACATTTTGAGTGAAAGCAAAGAAATGTTTAATATACTGTAATCTGTAAAATTAATTAGACAAGCTGCTGAAATTATTACTTGATTACACAAAACAAGAAGTTTGATCAAGTGACTTTTAGGCACCAGACAGGTTGTTTTCTGAACTGACTTTAGCAGCTAACCTATAAAGGTGCAGCAAAAAGACCTGCCTGCCACAATGTTCCTGCTGCTGCATCCACTGTCATGTGCTCACTGTGCGTACAACTTGCCTGACAGCACTGACAGATGATCTCATTAGAGGGATGACTCCTGTATAGAGATCCAGTTAGCTGGATGGCCGTGCTGGACGGCTAATTTTTGTCTTTATCTCGGGTCACATTGTGAGTTATGGATTTCTCAGTGAATGCTTAACTGACTTTAATGGTTTCAGTTTGTAATGATGAATAATGTTGAAAATAAGTGTGAAGCTTATGGTTGAAACATGTCCTCCAAGTGCGTTAATGCCTTGTGTAAGCAGACTGAAAGGGTGGGATGGCCGAAGGTGTGGCACATGCTGAAAGCATAAGCCCACTATAATGAGAATTACATTAAACATGTCCAGTTTGTCAAATGGGAAAGTCTATAAATCAAAAACATTTCAGAGTAATGGAGGGGGTGGGGATTCATATTAAAAATACAACAAAATATGTATTATAAAGAAAGGTTAAATATTCCTGCGTATTTACTGGCCAGCGATGGGTACCAATTGATACACTTATTCATATTAATTGAAGCATAATCAATTTTGCTTGATGTCTTTCTATGTTCATCTAAGTTTGGATGATTTCATGAAAAATAGTTTTATTTCGAGTGTGCACTTCAGCATCAGCTTTTCAGGTGGTGATAGTCCTGCACTGGTTTGTTATAAACAACGACAGCTACGTTGACTTCTGAAGCTTTTTCTTGCCGGCTTCCAAAATGCTTAAAATTGGAGTCAGGATAAAAGCTGCAGAGGATCTGAGTGGAGGAGACTTATATTCTGGGTAAATAAAGATGTCGCTCAGGTAAAGGAAGAGCAGAAAAAAAACATTGTTGGAGTTGAAAGAAAACTTCAAAAATAATATTGAACTCCTTGCTGATATGTCATCAATGCCTCCATTACCTAAAAAGCTTTTATGTGTTGTTATACTCTTCTGAACTATTCCTGTTTGACGGATGTATTATAACTGGACTGAATTGAACCAACTGAATCTTGATTTGAATCAAGTGAAAATATTTGAACTGAACTCGATTCCACTTAGCTGTGGTGGAGCGGTTTTGTTCTTCAGAGTGTCTTAATACAATGTTTGCTATAAATTGGGACTAAAATGAATTGAGTTAAATTACACTTGAATTATTATTGGCTTCATGCTTCTCAATTAAAAAACAAAAACAAGCACATGCTAAGATTCTCCCTCATTATTAACATGTGAAATTAGTGTTGTCATCTTCTGGTCCGGCTGTCTGCATGCTCTCCCTCATTCCTCCTGCAACTCTGCAATGAAGCTCATCGGATGCACCTTGGAACCACCGCCCATTGCAGCACAATCAAGCACATTCCCTTCACCCCCTATCTGCCCTCATATACAGGTCCTCTGCAGACAGTCGGTGCCAGATTATTGAAAGCCTTGTTTCCAGTAGATGTCCAGGGTTTTCCCTGCCTGATCTCACCTTCATGACCACGACCCCATCTTGAAATCTGTCATCCCCAACAGCAGAAATATTGCAATATTTTGCATTTTGGAGGCTGATCTTATAAATTCTCATAATCTTTACCAAATGTAAATCAGAGTTGGCAAAAATCAATATAAGAAGCACAGCAAAAGCCAAGGTTTGGGAATGGACCACAAAATTTTGATTGGTACATGGCTTACATCTGTGTCAGCAGCTTGGTTCACATCAGCACTGTAGGAACAAGCTATGTTTAAACAGAAAGACAGATATATGTTGTTGAAAGCAGAAAACAATCAACTTGTACTTATACTGTGTGTGCATTTGCACAATTTGTGCAGTGGGGAATTTATTGCTTGAAATATCTAACGAAGGTCACACATTACACTTGATTTCAGTTTTTCCTCCCCTTTTCTTGTTATGAAGTTTCTTTTTGCAACTTCATAACATGTCAAAATGCTTACATCCTTTTAAGGAGTCCAAGAGTGATTAAAGTACACACACTATTTACACAAATGTAATAGAACTCAGGGAGTCCTTAAAAAGCATTATTACCTATTTTCAGATATTTTAAAGATTAAACAATTATTTCAGAGATTGGCTGATTATTAAAATAAAACTTGCACCTGAGAGACTTGAGTGAAATCGCCAAAACTGCTAGGCTGGGCTAAAATGATTAAATTGCATTTTCCTAGGATTAAAACCCCCGATATGCTTTTCAGAGTGATTCCATTGAATTACCAGCATTAATCAGTTAATTACCATCAGTTCTGAAAATGTTCTGTGGGCTTCCTCGCTGCATCCTCTGCCGTCACCCTGATTTCCTTATGAGCTCACAATGAACTTTGATTACACCCAGCGGCGCTAATATTTCCACACTGCACATGCCTGCTTCCCGTCATCAGATAGGAAGATTTCTTTCTGCGCTGCCTTTGATGTGTAACTCCCAAGTCTGCCCGAAGGATGTTTTCATGTGGCAGCCAGCCCAGTGTAAGGAAAATAAATAAATAAATAACAAAATACAAGCCGATGTGAATCACTTGGGGTGGAAATGAGTGTACAGAGGCAACAATGACACTGTAGCCTTCACATTAGGATGAGCCACAGCAATAATTTCCCAGGATGAAAGGTGACAACAATCGGAAACGAAAGTGTGGAGAAAATCCTCAATTTTGCTATGTGAAAGAAAAACTGATTGCGTCCTGATTGGATGGATTAATGATAAGAGCCTCCTTTGTCCCTTGATTTTTACCTGATAATGAAGGGTTAATAATTTAACACTCACTTGAAAGTATCCCCCACCCTCCCACCTCGAAACTCACACGCACGTCCATACTTAATCTGCAGACTATTAGCTGATGAGGAAGAATTAGTGTTGGCTAAATTAGTTAATAAGATAATGAACACAGTTAACGACATCATGTATTCTGCAAAATCAGTGAGAAGAGGAGAGGCGCAGCAGATGATCAGATAACAGGTTTGAGAGAAAAAAAGGACAAAAGACGAAGGGAGCAGACGGAGTTGGAATGGAAAAAGACAGGAGCGAGTCAGAACCGAGGCATCTGGTGACGTTAATGTTTGCCTCCAAATGCAATGGGAGCCAAGCTCTGGAGACTAAGGCTAAAACAAACACACACACACACACACACACACACAGTATCCCTCACCATCCTTCTCCAAAACACTCATTAGGAGGTGTTCAGGCACTCATCCGCACAAAAAGAGTGCACACACCCGGGCCAGGCTACACACACACACACACACACACACACACACACACACACACACACACACACACACACACACAGAGCGATAAGAAAACAATGTTAGACAGGCAGTTTATCATGAGGGCAGGAGGAGACAGAGAAAGATTAGAGACCATCCCCGTATTCACAGGATTCACGTGCACAAGCTGTGCGCCTGTTTGTGTGTCTGTCTACAAAATTTCCACAAAATGAGTCAGAGGGGAAAAAAGGTAATTTTGGTGGGATTACATTTAAATCCAGTTAAGATGAACTTTACAGCACATACAATATACAATGAGTGTGTGTGTGTGTTTAACGCCATTGTTTGCTCATCTCTATCTAGTAATCTATCATATATACGTTTCCCCACTGTGTATGTGTGTGTGTATGTGTGTGAGAGACTGTGTGTGTGTGGTTTTATTTGTACGTCTTTAGGACCTTTTCGGATATAATTACCAACCTTTACAGGACTGTTTGTCCTTGTGGGGACCGAAGCTCAATCTTAATGCAGTGAAACATAATTTTTAGGATTATGGGTTGGGGTTAGAGCAGTGGTCTACAGCCTGCATGTAGGTCTATAGCACTTTCATAGGGGCTCTTCATAGCCTTGGCCCATTTGATAAAGAACTAAGGAGTGTCTGTAAAAACATTCAATAAAAAAGCAAAAAGATTTGCATGCCATATCTGAATAGAATTTTACAGAATCGCACTACTGGTACGAAGAATCCAACTTACTAGGGTACAACTACAAGTTATATATATATATATATATATATATATATATATATATATATATATATATATATATATATATATATATATATTAAAGGAGAAGTCTGGTCAACAAGGAAAAATCAGTGGATCATTAGCCATACCTAAAACTAATACGTCCGTGGTGATTTAATGAATTTAGTGTTAATCAATAAGAAAATAAAAGCATAAGTTGTCGTCTCGATCACTGAGTCTGGGGGCGGCCATTATTGCCCAAATATGGGCAATAATGGCCGCCCGACATCACATCCTGTGACGTAATGTTGCGGTAAGGCACTGCGCTTCACAAGCTAATTCAATAGGAACTGTTGTACACAGCTGCGATCAACAACACTTATTTCGTATTTCGAGAGGACTTCACCATTGAAATTCGCGAGAGCTATTGTGGAAGCAACAATGCTCATGTGCATGGCAGTTGGATGTTCCAATACATCGGGTAAAAGTGGAAAAAACATTAGTTTTTTCACCTTTCCAATTCATGATCCACCACCGGCTCTTTTGTTGGATTGCCTACTTGAAGAGGGAGGATTTGCCATCGAACTTCTGGCCAGAGAAAAAACACGTCATATGTAGCCAACATTTTGAAGAAGAATGTCTTCAAGATGACATGAGAGCGAGAATTTTCTATAGGTTTTTCTTTTTTATAATGTAGAATAATGTAGAATCTTTTTATGTCTCTAAAATGTTAAATTAGTATTACTTTAAATTTAAATGCTTAATACCATGCCTATCTTTGTTTAAGAGGTTAAAAAAATATTTCGGCATGAAAACGGGTATTTATTTACAAGGGGACAGATAGGGCATTGGGACTTGCTCGACAGCCGATCCCGCAACCTGACGTCACAAACTGGGAGGTGGCAGTACTGCTCTGTCTTCTGTAACACCCAGTCGGTCGAGGCAGATGACCGTTCATACTGAGCCCGGTTCTGCTGGCGGTTTTTCCTTCCCGCTAATGGGTGGTTTTTCTTTCCACTGTCGCTTCATGCTTTCTCAGTATGATGGATTGCTGCAAAGCCATGGACAATGCAGACGGCTCTCCCTGTAGCTCTACGCTTCTCCAGGAGTGAATGCTGCTTGTTGGGACTTTGAAGCAATCAACTGGTTCCCTTATATAGGAAATTTTTGACTAATCTGTATAATATGATTGAATTTGACTTTGTAAAGTGCCTCGAGATGACATGTTTCATGAATAGACCCCTTGCAACCACGTGACTCCGTTACCCAGAACCCCTTGCGTGGCGGCCATATTGGTTGGCATGCCATTTTCTACACAACGCACAATATTCAAGAGCCGGGCGAGTTTTTGCCCTTTTCGGGCCGATTCTTCAGCCGTGCAAGCATGTTTTGAATCGGGCCGAATTTCAGCTTGATCGTACAGGGGGGAGGAGGGGGGACTGGCTTCTCACGACTACCTCCCGATCAGGAATCGGACGATCGGTGAAAATCAAACATGTTTGAAATTCAGTCGGCTGTCGTGAGGTTTTCGTGAGCGCATCCTGCTGTTCAAGCAGAGCTACGTCCCCGCCAGGAGAGGGAGGTGAGCGGGCGTCCCTGAAGCGACCTCCGCCCGGCCCGCTCGCGGGGGAGTTGGGAAGGGAGAGCGCTCCGGTCCGCGCAACGCGCTGGCCGCCTGTTTCGGCACTCCTCCGCTCGCGGGGGGGCGGGCCGGGCCGGGCCGGGCGACCTGCCGTGCCGCGCGGCCGCCGGTGCGTCTCGTCCCTCCTCTCTCCCCTCCGTTCCCCCGGTGCCTCCTGCGGGCCTCGCCAGAGCTGGGCTCGACCCCCTGCTCTGGGTCCCTGTCACCCACCGTCGCTCGCCTGCCTCTGCCACCACAGCGAGCGTCGCGCCGCACAGATCGTGAGCGGTGAACTTTTTAAACCCCGCGGTTCCGTCGCACAGTTTTTAGATGTATGTAAGTACCACGACTGAAAAACTCGTACAGTGTATGTATGCCCGGTATTTGCGGACCCTTTGGCTCTTCCTGATAAGGATTTTTCTAGCAATCCCGATGATTGGCCATCAGTTTGCTGTGCGGATCTGGTGAACTACCTTGTGTTGTCACCCACCCCAACGTACAGTGGCGATCAGATGAAGGCGTACAAGAGTTTGGGAGCGCACAAACAGTTCACTGCCGGATGGATACGTGAACTGTCTGTTTTTTACCTGAATGATGTAGCAGTTGTCTGTGGAAGGGTGAGTTTAATGTTGTTTATTCTCATAACTTGGCTGCATATAGTCCGATAACATCTGACCCTAAACTGTAAACATTGCTTTGGCAACAGAGATGCAGTCTGTTTGCACCATATTTAACAATCAGTGAATAGTCTTTTGTATACATGCGAGTAATGAGGTAACTGGGCCAGTGCAGTGGTGGGCTGTCACGCTAGCCTGCCCACCAAGATGGAGGCTCGCACCCCCGATCACGTGACTGTGACGTCAGATGCAAGGGGTCTATTGGCGCTATATAAATAAAATTGAATTGAATTGAATTGTTCTTCACCAAGATGGATGCCTCCATAAAAGCATATTCAAATGGAAATTACTCTTAATTAAAACATCTTATCATTTATTGAACAGTATGTAATAATTTTATATTTAAAGTACTTTCAGCAGTTTGAATTCTGATTTTGACCGGACTTCTCCTTTAATGCTTATTATTAATGATTTTGACTCATTAATTTAAAACAAATGTATTCCCTTTAGGAGGCGATCAAATGCTTGCTTTTTTTTGCATAATATTTTTGAGTTGAAAAACAATATTGGCTTACTATGTGTTGAACCTTTAAGTATAATTGGTTTAACAGACAAACACTACTGCACATAATTATTTGATGTTTACTTATTCCTTTAAATATATTTTCCAAGCAGTTTGACTTTCTTGTAACATTTTAAAGTGGTTCTTTAGACACAGTCTTTGGTTGAAATTTAGTAAGGAAATTTTACAGGGGCACAGAGGATATTTACTTGGGCCCAGTAAAATGGGTCTTACAAGCCCTATGGCAATGGGTATGGTGCAAATTAAGTGAAGATTTACGTTAGGGTTTGGTCCAGTCAAGCCCAAAATGATTCACACCTCTGAAAGATTTAGGTTGAAAGTAATCTTTTAATTTGACCAACATATTTCTTTTGATGGGAACTAATACCAATGTTTTGGAGACCCCCCAACTTGTAACTGAGAGGGAATCTGTGGAGGGAGCTAAATATTAGGGTGAGGGAAAGTAGGTCTTCTAACCTCCAAGGTTTAGAGTTATTCCCCAAAGATAAATAGTCCAAATACCAGTTAAGGCATATTTTTGTCATTCATTATAGAGAAGGGGATAAATATATCTGAACATTCATTTTTTAATAAGAGATAGAAAATGTCAAAACTGATCTGTAATTTACATTAATTATCTTTTTGAGAGATGTCTGTCTTATTTTATATCTGAAATAAACTTGAATAAGCATAATTTCAAGTAAAATCTGCCAGGGGTATTAGTAAGTTTAGACTTAAATGAATGCACTGGTCACTGTTGGATCAGGGGTGTCAAACTCCAGTCCTCCTCGAAAACACCTGAAATAAATGGCTGAATTACTGTAGCTCCTCAGCATGCAGTTCTACGGAGTCCTCATATGACCTCATTAATTGATTTGGGTGTTTTGAAGGACTGACACAGCTAAATGTAACAGGACATTGGCCCTGGAGGACCGGCATTTACCACCTGTGGGTTAGGTTTAGGCTCAGTATTAGGTCAGAGTTAGGCACATTTCAGTTTATTCATATGAATGAAGTCAATGAAATGTCCTAGTAAGCATAGAAATACAAAGTTGTATGTCTACAGGTGAGTGTGTGTGTGTGTGGGGGGGGGGGGGGGGTTGGTCTTGCTCATTTCCACAGTCAATTTAGGTTTAGAGCTATTTACATGTTAATAAGACATGTCATCTGGAACATAATATCTTAACTAACACAATCACAGCCATTATCACCCTTATGATCTATGTCTCGGACATTATCGCCGATGTCACATGCTTGTCGTGCCTCTGAAACTGTCCTCATTGTTTCTCTAATGCACCACTCCATCTTACTCACTGACATTTCCCGTGCTTCTGCAGCTGAGGAACTGTACAGTCTGAAATTTTAATTTGAGAGACAGCAATGTAATTCCTGACCTTTAATCTTGCACGTTTACAGACGGGCGTACATAACTACATACGTAGAAATGTGTGCATTTAGTGTGCTGTAGATGTGTCATACTTCCTATTGCTCATAGATAAGTACATTTAAGTCTGTGTTTACAGAGAGGTATAGAGTGTGCAGCAACATTAAGCAAAGATCAACTGACAACTTGACCTTTTACTGAATATCAGAGAGTCAGTAATATTATGCTTGTAAGAAACAGTATATACTATTAAATAGATGAATATGTGAGAGCATAATATTTTTGCACCAAAGCCTTCTTGAGAAATATGACCTTCTCTAAGTATAAAAAAGCAGACTGCTTCCTCTGGTTCAGGGATGAATCTCTGCCTCAATCTGATGAGATCAAGAATCTTGGTATTTTGTCCAGGAGTGAAAGCATCAGGGAACGTGAGGTCAATGTTTAAAGAAGACCCCTGTCTGTGGTAATTCTGCTCTGGTCTACCTCTTGTGAAGAACAAGCTGAGCCAAAAGGCTGAGTTCTTATTGTAAGAGTCCATCTACATTCTGACCTATGGCCATTAGATATTGATCCTGACTGACTGAAACAAGATCATAGATACAAGCGGCTGAAATGAGCTTCCTGGGCTGATGAGAAACATGGTACACATAAATTCATCTGGTAAGAGTCACAGATCCTCCACATCGAAAGGGGTCAGCGGAGGTGAACGCCTCGATTGGGAGGTGTTCCACACACATTCAAGTCCAAAGAGAGCCCAGGGCAGGCCGAGACCCGCTGGAGGGACTTTATACATATTTAGACTGATCAAACCTAAACTGGATAATTCTACACTGAACCGTCATTCTTCTTTAAAACAGTTTAAGATTTATGAAGCCTTTAATCTATGTGTGAAAGCAAAAGAGAGGCATTTTTAATGTATTAATGGAATCAGGACAATTTTACCACAAAAAAACGCAGTATTTGGACTGGCTATACCTAGACTAAAATATTTAACATATTCCATAACAGGATTTTTGAAACCTACCAAAGTTATAAAGACACATGTAATGCCAATGTATCATTACACCCCAAAAAATAACTAGAAAATACACACACAAAAACAATTCAAGAAATGTGCGGGCCCTGTATTAATGAATACTATTATTGCTCCACCACAGTTAGGTGGATTACCGCTTCATTAGATTTAATGCTGCATTAGGAATAATTTTCTGTTGTTTTATTTTAATAACCGTGTTTTCTTTCAATAGCAATATTAACCCTAATGAAATACAGTTTTGGAACATGCATTCAAGCATCTTATGACTTAGAACAGCTGTGGCAAAAAGCTGTTATGGCACCTAAAAGCCAGGCACTATGACATGAAAAATCTGGACTCACATCTTGTGGAACGAACTCTTTAAGTGAGGAGCAACCAAACAAATATTCAATGGTGAAATAAAGTCTGTTCATTGCTAAGTAGCATTTAAAAGCATTTAAAACATGCAACTAAAGCTGCAATGTCACTTGTCTCGGGTTGGATGCTAATATGCTTGGTTGCACAATAATTCCGCTACAAGTTGTAGCGTATTATCATTGATACTGGTTGTTTTTAAAAGTTTTTTTATAATTCTGTATGATACATTTATTGCAGCTTTGGTCATTTCATACCAGATACAGAGCCTTAATTTTTTCCTGCCTTAAGGAAATGTTCAGAATTGATCATTTAGAGTAATTTTCTTTGGCATAATCATACTCTAAGCCTTAAGGTAAGAAAATATGTTTATGTGAATCCAATACATTATATCTACCAGCAGGGGGTCACTTTGGGTTATTTTAAACTCATTAATCCAGTATCTCATGTTACTGCTCCCTATGCCTAGTAATGTATGTATGCATAAAGGGTGTGACAAGTATGCAAATGAGATCAAATTTAAAAAACATAAGGTTTCTCAAACATATCTACTTGTGGTTTGATTTGGATGTTGTTTAAAATCTAAATCTCTGTAAGGTGTTTTCATCTTGCAGGTAAAACTACACTGTGTGCTCCTAGTTTTCTAGTATTAACCAAACTCTGACATGAAATATCAGTGTTAAACAGCTACCATTACCTAGCATAACAGACAACATAAAACAGCATCCTGTCCCCTGTACTATGCACTGCAACAGAACAAGCAACTTCAATGTAAAGTAACAGAAAGCTTTTTGGTATTCTGCACAAGAGTTTTAAGTCAGCTAACCATCCTTTACCAAACAGAGCCAGAAGTACCTGTTGTATAAGAAGAGACAGCTAGAGAATCTGCAAGTAATAATGAATGAGTAAAAGCCAGTTATCCCCCTACAGTGGCATAAATAAACTAGCCTGCTGTTCGTGCATGACCCTGTATTTTCTGCTGCAACACTCCGCCTGTCCTGCTTTTCTTTGAGCCGATCTCTCAGCGTCTCAGTGCGTGTGGCTGTATGCTTTTGCCTGCCAGCATGAACAAACTGTACTGGACACACACACACAGATAAACATGCACACACACAAACACACACTCTCGCTGAACCCTGCCAGCTTGAGTATGTGCAAGACAGACGAAGGAGCAGGGTGCGTATGTGTATGTGCAAGTGTCTAAGCGTGTGTGTCCGTGTGGGCACATTGCATGTGCGTGCGTGTGTGTCTGAAAAAGATAATACAATTTTTGGGACTCCAGCAGCATTACCTCTTCTTCTAAGTTGCTATGGTAACAAGCTCTGGACCAAAGACTGAGAGGGAGAAAGATGGATAGAGAGACCCCCAAGGACACACACACACACACACACACACACACACACACAGCAAACATGCCTCCATACAACCTTCTTCTTCCCTCTTTCTCACAGACAAAGGCTTTTCCAGCCAATTATCCGGGCTGGCACATGAAGGGTTAACAGCTGCTCAGTGTCTGTACCACAGAGATTTTACCTCGAGCCATTTGGAAAGGCTGCACACTATTCTGTAGTGTCAATTGTATGCCAGCTATGTGAAATAGCAGTGTGGCATATTCCAAACAAACAGCTTCCTGCTACATTATAGCTACGCTGCGTGGCACTAACGGCGGAATTACACGGAGTCTAAATCACTGTGTTATTATTTCACGCTCTTTATGCAGGTTTTTATTATTTGATTACACTAATTTAGGTAAAATAGATTATCACCCATACTATTTGTCTTTACGGTCAATGATTGCAGTGATATCCATAAGCATTGCTGTAATCATAGCAAGTCAGAATCAATATATCCTCTTTTGTTAGTGTTCAAGTAGCACAAGCAATTTAAGAAATAAAAGGTAGCCAAAGTAATTTCAATAAAACTGCATGATCTTTATCTTAGCCTTAAGATAAACCGCTACCTGAGGGGGTGTCCTGAGTGAAATGACTGCTCTGAAATGTATTTCCCTTTTCCTGTACAGTTCTGTTTTTTGTTTTCACAAAAATGCTGTTCCTGAGCTGCTGAACACAGAAATGCAAATGTTTTTCAAATAACAGATAATAAAGTGTTATCATTTATTAGCTAATAAAAAAATATTTTTACTCTACACTTTGTCAATACGCTGTAGAACCATCTTTGATTGCAATTACAACTCCGCTTTTGAGGCATATCTCTAGTGGGTTTGTACACCAAGCGATTGAGATTTTTGCTCCCCTCTAGCATGTTTTCTTCCAGTATTGTCCAACATTAAGCTCTGTTCATCTTCTCTCTTCAACTATTGCTAGCTTCTCTGGCTCAGCTAAAGAAAAGTTTATCCAAAGCATGACACAGCCAACACCATGTTTCAACATATGGTTGTGTTAGGATGGATTAGTCAAAGTCCAGACCTAAATCCAACTGAGATGCTCTGGAAAGAAGTTGAAGTCATTGCAGCAATATTTTTAAAACAATCATGAGGTACAAAAACCTTTGCTAACCATAATGGTACGGTGCTGATTTGGTAATTTCTTCCTCTGCTGAACTGGGTATAGTAGTGGCAGGTTTTGATGAGGGTGATATGGCTTTTATGCCCAGGGCGGCACAGCTCAATGAGACAATATAAAAGATTCAGTTGTGCCCCAAGGAAAGTCCTATTGCCTTTAATAGAATCACCTTATATCGATCATCTGTCCACCATTATCAACTTAAAGCAATATTTTTTATCTTTTAATGTTACGCTTATCACTCATTTTTATTTTGCTTATATTGCCAGAGAAGCTTTGTGGCGGGTACTGGGATGGCAGGAGGAAGGACTTGTCAGTCATGCAAGAACAGACACCGATGCATGGTGATAAAATCCTCAACATTTCTGGATCTGTAAGCACGCTTTAAGATCAACCAATGAGAAATAGAGCTTATACGTTATGCACATGATGAGTCAAACACACATCAAAAAAGTTTAAAAACAGTTTAATTTTAGAGAACACACGTGTGAATATGAAGCAAAATCTGAATTTCTCATTCCTGTTGCTATAATCCTGACATTTGGAAACTGAGAGGACCCATTAAAGCGACAGCACTGCTTTTATTTCAGCTTCACAAATCGAAATGAAATGACCTTTTCTATGAACTCTTGCATCCTTTTTTATCCTCTAAACAACAGAGCATCGTTCTTACAAAGAAAGCGGCGAGATGTTTTGAAGTTCTGTGAAGCCTGCAGCTCAGACAGATTGACCGTGTGGCTGCTGAGAACCGGCTATTGGGGGATCTTCTCTGAGCACTTTAATCTCTCGCTACAGGTGGATGGAAATTTGGTGTCATTTATCCTATCCCCGGTGGCACTAGCTTCAGCAGTTATGAACTTCTTAGGCTTCGACGTAAAGCCGACGGCTGCATGAACCCACTTCAGTGTGCTTACAGGTAAGCGGGCCAGGGTGATCCAGGTTTCAGCCCTACTTATTCACTCAAATAAAAGCCAGGGCGAGCTGGTGCTTGTTGACTTTTCAGGTCCGTTGGTTGAAGTCTATTTTACTGAACACAGGGCACTTAGGCTGAATGAAAACCTTAAGCTGATCTTGTGGATTTAGTGTTCTCTGCCAGAGTGTCGCTGTCAGAGGACATGTTGCACATTGTACTGTATCAGAATCCGATCTGTCTGTGCTGTGTTATCAGCAAAGCTGTTTACATGCGGGTGACCACAGGTAAACAGGGTCTGAAAGGCTCTGAAAGCTCCTCGCTGAAACACTGATGAGTCCTTCAAGAGGCTCCTGACTGACACTGACGCACTGAGTTTGCAGCTTAAAGGCAATCAGCGCAATCCAAAAGGCATCCAAAACAACGAGAATTGCTTATTGACTTCTCTAGTGACCTAACACCCCCATCAAACTTGACCACACAGAGCGAAAATCACTGAGCAGAGATAATGTAGGTGCTCGAGCACTGTAGATGGCCACGGACTACAAGTGCGGAAGCAAGCAGATGCTTTTAAAACACCAAACAGGGCCGTTCTCGAGTAAAAGCAGGTGTCTGCGTGTTACAGAAGTGTCCGCCACAGGCCTGTTGGAAATGTCCCGCTCAATTATTGTCAAGGCCAACAACACAGCCTGGTTTGGATTTGCTTCTGAGCCATACAAAGGAATGTTAGTGGAAAGATCTGCCCAACCTCGTCATGATTTACATAAAATTGGTCTTTGGAAAATGTGAAGAATCCTCAAACCACTTCCAGAGGGGCAAGACTTTTACAATGAATGCCAGCTGAGGACTACGTAATGGTTTCTCCATTTTATTTAAAAAGTAAAATTTTTATATTTGTCTAACAAATCTGTACATTACTGTTGAAGTATGCAAGAAAAATGTTTGGCAGTGCCAACCAACACAAGTAAGATTATTATTATTATTATTATTATTATTATTATTATTATTATTATTATTATTATTATTATTCAAGGAGATTGGATGCTGTCAATTTTCCTTTTGTTAGCTTGCATCGGTCACCAGCTCGTCTAATGCTTCACATTAAAAGTATAAACCTTCTGACTAATTTTAGTTGATAAATACATCAACCAACAAATTTTACTTTAATGCTGTTCTGGTTTTAGTTTGATGAAAAACAAAAAACAGATTAAGGTAAATGACATGTTTTGGTGTATAAAAGATGAATCAGGTCAGTTCCTGAAGTTTAGTTCTGATTGACACTTCCACTTTTCCAGTGTTGCATTTTCTTAATCTGCAGTGCTTAACAAAATGTGCAAATGTTTAAAGGATAGGGAGAGGATGTTAAATCAACTATCTTCATTACCAGCAGAACATTCTGGCTTTGAAAACACAATGAAAACAATTAGATGACATTGTTGCCAATAAATCAGCTGTTTTTACATGACGTAAAGGGAGAAATGGTGTGGTCAGCCTGTCATCTAAAACCAAAACCTGCACAAGTCCAATAATGCAAACGTGCATGCAGTTAAAATAAAGTTTGCAGACATCTCAGCCTGAGGGTCACTGGGCTGAGAGACATAAAATATGGCACCAACTAGAGAGCTGTGGGCTCAAACAATGGAAAAAACTCCTTCAAGACGGTAAATCCTCAGGCATTTCTTAAAAGATGGTGGGTGTTTCCCGACAGCTCTGAACTGTGACGCCATTCTGAACAAAATGGGAAGAAGGTAAAAAGACAAACATTATGGAAGACACCAAAGGATCAGAACAGAAAACTCAAAAAAGTATGTCTTGAAAATGCAGAAAACATGAACATGAATGAAGATAAATGGATGGGAACAGGAGTTATCAGTGTTAATTTTAAACAAGTGCTTTTTACATGGTTTTAGACACGTTTCTCATTTTAGCAATCCAAAGTGTCCTTTCACAGGAATGGCGTTTCAGCTCAATGCCATAGCTAGAAAGGTGTCCAAGCCTCCATGGAAAAATAAAGCATGACAAGGCTCCATCCTGCAAACCTGCCGCTATACCAGAATGTTTGACAGTGATGGATGAAGATTATTTTATTAAAAAATTGAAGCTTTAAGAAAAAAAAAATAATGGGGGGAAAATACTAATTTGGGTATTGTGGTTCATAATTACTTGTTTTATTTTCCCTAAATGATGAGTGATTCTGGCTTTTGTCCTCTATGTGAAAGAAAGATAAGCCATTAGTTAAAATTAATGTATTTCATTTTCTAAGGTATGTTTCACAAAGAGAAATATTTATTGAATAAAATAAATGATTTTGTACCATATCTGTGATTCAAAATCAGGAACATCCTCCATTAGTAGTGATTTCATTGTTTTCTGCTTAAAGTTCAAACAGTGAACATCACTCTTTACAATATTAATGCATTAAATGGAACGATACAAAATGTAGGTTTAGTTGGTCCTTTTACTTCAAATACAGCACCAGCTATAGAAACAGTGGCAGCACCACCTTACAAGGGATGTGGTTCTTAAAATGCTCGTTTTGGGTTTTTTTTTTTTGGTGTAAATCTTTCCAAAGTTACCCCCTTTCATTATGCTCAACACAATACCAGCTAACACAAGGAGGTAACACCTGGGATGTGCCATTATGAGGCTGATGCCGTATAGTTTACTCTCGGAATAACAGAGCTTCTGTTTGCCACCTTTGCCCCTGAATCCATCTGTCATAATGCCTCTCATCAGCAAGGACTTTCAGAGCTGCCCTCATGAGCTCCTGCAGGGAAACGCGTTGCATAAAGATGAGCTGTTAAGTCTGCAGAGGTCTGCTGAAGAGATGCGATGCTGTGATGGAAACCCGCTCTAATCGCTTTTATCAGACATTACTACGGCTAAAGGCAGAAGCAATATGAATATTCTGGCAAGGCCACGTGTGTGCAACAAACAATGTAAATGATGTGGAATTTTATATCCAAATTGAAATGTTCTCCTTGTAAGCTTGAGCACAGCGCTTGCACTATCTTTTGTTATCCTGAAGAAAAAGAGAATAGATGGCAGAGGTCATTGAAAATGGAAGATGTTAAAAAAAAGGCTTTAAGGATGTGAAAGCAAACCGGCTCTGCTTTATGCCACACCAGAGCCAAACAGTGAAATGATAAATGTCACAGGGGGTAAATGACTATTCTTCCCTTGTATTGTTTTCCTTTGTCTTGCCAGCTTCTCTGCATCTGTGGGCTCCAGGAAAACGGGCCTGACAGAACAGTTGCTGTTTTCTAGGTCATCCCTTCCTGCATGGCAGACCATCAAGGCCACCCACGTACCTGGTCGCTGCACTGGGGATATGATGTCTTAGGAAGCGTTGTTCTTCTGCACATTCAGACAGACAAGGACTTTGTGTTCTGTCAGTGTGAAAACATCAAGACGGGACCTGGAATGTGTTTTGGGCCACTCACCCTTCGCAGGCTCAGGCATGTGTTTATGGTGGTTTACTCGGTGACACAGAGAGGTCCAGGATTAAATAACAATGATAAAAATAAAGATGTTAGGGGTTTGTCATTATCTTGACAAAGAGTGATCAGCTAACCCTGAAGTCAGCATGATCTCTACCATATCAGAAAATTCCTGATGGATAATAAAGTTATAGACAACAATACCTAAATATATATATTAAGAGCAAATTACAGTTCAACTAACAATTTTACTTTGAAGAACTGAAAGACATTAGTCTCTTAATTCAGAAATTACGTTGTTTTATTGAACACACACACATATAGTATATATAAACACACACACAACAGACTGCCACTCTGGGTCCCTGGGCACAACCCTTGGCCCCAGACTTCACAGTGATAGCTGCACAGTAACAACTCACTGCTCTCTAAAAGGGGATGGGTTAAATGCAGGAGACAGCTTTTATTGGAATGTACAAAGATGTCAAATAAAGATGATTAGCGGCAAAAAAGTCAAATAAAGATGATTTACGCATTGTATGGACAATTAAATACGGTTTAATTTTTCAATCCGTTTTTCTAAGAATCTACTAAGGCTGCAAAGACTGCTCTTAGTAATACTAACTGCTGTCTGCATTGTCTACTCTCTAATATCTTTCTGTTTTTGTTTTTAAATAGTAGAAAAATCCTGTTTAGCTGCAAGGCTGTGCAACACCAACTGCTCTCTTGGTTTTGAGTTGGACCCCTTAGCTACAGTATTGTAGAAAAATATTCAGTGTTTTCATATAGTGCACATCTACATTTACAAAAAAGTTAGTAAGCTATGATGTGTCATGTAAAGGATTAATAAAATTAGTTGTACTTGTTTAAGCAGGGCTTTATTTAGGGATACGTCGATCCTCCCCTTGAGGATTTTACTGTACTTGTTGATTTTCAGCAATGCACGAACAAACAGCTGTGACTTTAGTGTGTTTAGGAGAAATCTGTGTTTTGTTATGCATTAAACATGCCCTTGTTAAGAGAGGTACATTTTCAAAATGAACCTAAACGCAGAAAAAAATAAGAATGTTGTCATTATTTTCGTTCTTAACCAGAAATCCTATTTGGCTCATGTCTGTATCAGCAGCTCAGAGCTTTACGAAATGTCTGACTGACTGTGGTGGACTCAGTGTCCGTGAAACCGTTACGTGTGCAAGGTTTTTAAAATGTTAAATCAAAGAAAGTAGCTACAAGAGCTGTACGAGGCTGCAGAAAGGAAACTGGGTAACTGCTGCACATTTTACTGCCACTTAAACAGATGATTAGACCAATTTATGTTGTAACAATTATGGATAAATATGTTAACATAAGTGAGGGTTTAATTGCTTAATGGCTATGAGTTTAAAGCGGTGTAAGTGTTCAGTCACAGCAAAGTCAGTAATTAATCAATCCATCAGATTTGGTTTGGACAAAATTTTAAAAGTTTTGTAATTGTAATTTTGTTACAAAAATGCAGTTAATCCATAAATTGTTGGATTGAAAATTATATTTTCTGTTCATCGTGCAAAGAGTAGCTTTTGTGGTGAAACTGAACAGGCCCAGAATCAGAACTCAGAGCTTCAAAAAAAAGTAATTTAAGATTAAAAATGGGAGCTGACTAATGCCATTGCAATCACAATGCATTTTACTGGGATTTTTATTGGGAAAGACAAACACCGTGCAGAGCATAACTGTGAAATGGAAAGGGTCATTTTATACAGCTAAAAACCATAACGTTTGGCATGCTTTAATTTCCAGACCCTCTTTACTCTGATACACCGTAAAAAAAATGTCGTTGTTTTTTTGGCCCACATGGAAAATGCTATGCGAGGCAGAGATTGAACATTTCATGACAATGAACAGACCATCCTCACGTTGAAACATGGTGGTAGCAGCATCATGCTGGTGGGATCAGGGGGCAAAGGGAAGCTGGCCGAGCTGATAGGTGAATGGTGCCAAATACAGGGCAACCCTAGAAACACACTGCCAGATGCTGCAACTGACTAGAGATGAAGGTTCAAACGGTAGAATGGCCCAGTTAAAGCCCCCATCTAGGTTTGAATGAGTGTGTGGCGAAACCTGAAAGACTTTGGTCGAGGCATTTGTGAAAAGTTTCCACTTCACAATTAGCCGATGCTTTCTGTTGGCTTACCTCATTAAAGATTAATAAAATACAGAGAGGCTTGTTGTTGTAATGTGAAAAAAATTAATCAAAAAGGGGATGTGAATACTTTTGCAAGGCAATATAGAATGATTTCCTGAAATACTACTGGTTGAGCACGGACACAGAGAAAAACTTGAATGTTGAGTCAAACATAGATAAAATTTAAACCAGCAACTTTTTTAAATTCAACAAAAGACAAGAAGATGATGTGTACTTTTGATTGCACTCTCACCACAGCATCATGTAACATCATGGGACCCGCTGTTACTCTATAGAAATAAAAAAAACTCCTAACATTGCCTCTGACCACAATAACTAAAGCACGACACAATAAAGTAAATGAGAAAAATATTACAAATCCCCCAAGAAGCCAAAAGGCTCCAGTCTGTCGGATTTGCTCTCTGATAACACAGTGATTAGACTGAGAGAACAAGAGTGATAGAAGAAAACCTGTGAGAAAAAGAATAAGGCAGACTAATGAACAGAGTAACAGAAGATAAAGAGCAAAGCAGAGAGGATTGAATTAAGAGCGTATGGAGACGCGGCGGGAATTTGGTGCGTGTGTGGAAAAGTGGTGGGAGGTAGTGTCTGTGTTCGGCTTTGTGTGTGTGTTTGTTATTTACTGTGGTATAAGCAATTTTAACCTGCTTTCTGTCTTTCTATTATTTGGGGCTCAGGTCCTTCAGGGCCCCAGACTTGATCGTTTTTATTAACTTTACAATTCTCCTTTCCTTTTCTTTTTTTTGTTTCTCAGTTATCAGAGCCTGGAAACATACAGACGAGTTTCTTAAGATCTGCAAATCCTGGAGATGCTGTCAACCTGTTTCCTACCTTGTCATTTATGTTGCCATATTTAAAAACAGGTGTCACACAGGTCTAAATGTCAGAAAAGGAAGTGGATATTGTGGAACATCAAATTGTGTTTGAAATGTGGCTTTAAAACTTAAGTCACTTTTGATGTGTCTGGAGCTGTGCGCGTGTATCGGGATCAAAGGTGGGGAGTCAACAGTGTTCAACTGTGTGAGGACAGTGCATGTTGTTTTTGCTGCGACATCACCGTATTGTCATATATTTTGTTCCCTATTTCTGACCATCTTGGGATTAAATTCCAGTGCTATCTTAGTGTCCCCAAGGGGTGAAGCCCAAATTAATGAGAATGCAGGTCATGCCATCAGTTTCACTGTAATGTTTTATCCTGAAGTGAGTAAATCTTCATCAGCGCAGACAAAGCATTTGCATATTATTACATGAGAATGACTTATGTAATTATTTTATATTTTAGGTTGCAGATGTAGCAGTGACAGGTGATACTGGAGCATTCATTATATTAGGCAGCACATCATCTTACGCAAGTAAAATGTAAGGCAGATGTGCAATAGTGTGATGGGGTATAAATAAAAAACACGTTTTATAAAAGCCTTAAAATATATACCCCTATTGACACATTCATATGGCATAATTTTCAAGAAAGTGGTTGATTGTTTTGCATATTGAACCATATCATAACTGCCATAAAACCTCAGAGCTGCAAATAGTTTCTGACAAAAGTAAATAACAGGGAGCAAAAATGCCTCCAAAAATCTGAAGATAGATCAAACAAATCGAAGAGATGATCAGAAAGATAAACAGCTGTGAAGAGATGCGGCATTACAAACAACAGTAAATATAAACAGACCATCTGAGTGTGTGTTTAGATGAGTGGATGAGGGTAAAGGGGAAAAGCTCAGTCAAACACAAGCACTCTATGAACTGTTATGTTCATTTTGACACAGACCTGCCTGTCTGGCTGTCTTATCTCTGCTGAGTTTAAGTGCGCCTGTGAACTCGCCGGCTGGGAATAAGGAACGGTTCGTGTACTCCCCATAACCCATCAGATCTCCCTCCCGACAGCTGTAAAATGTCCTCGGGCTCCATTTCACATGAAAAATAAATAAATAAAAATCACCCCACTTCAGCTGACTTCATCTGTCATCATTTGTGTGTGTAAGCCAAACTTAATTAAACTAAAACCCAGCAGACCATCCGTTACACAAAACAACACCTCGGAATCGATCCACATTTACACGGCCTCTGCTCGGTTACCCGATGCATGCACGGTCACACTTTCACGGTCAGACACAACACACACATACACACACATACATACTTAGAGCATTGATTGAAGCTCCCTGTTAGCCATTTTCTCCACTGGCTGGTTGGGCAGTGTTAAGGGTTACAGCATGCAGTCTGTCCTCACCAAACCACCGCTATCTATCTACAAGTTAATGAGGCACAACCAGTTAATTTGCGTTCTTACATTGTTAAGCAGCTGTGTAGGAACAATTATGCACACTTGATAACAAAACAAATGTTTAAAATCTCCCAAATCTGCTCTATAGCATGTCTTAAGTATTCATAACTCTTCTAAAAAACTCATATGTAAGAGTTAAAGTAGAGCTAATATAGATGTCGCCGCTTTAACTTGGTATGAGCTTTGACAACCCTGACATCTTGGCTGGGTTGCGTCTGTCACTCACTGGAAAAAGCAGGATTTCTTTGATTGACTGAAAGCCATTCCTCAGGTTTCAGGGAGCTTTCTTCTCCATCACAGGTTGTCAGTAAAAACCCAAAATCTTTAGGAGGCGATCGCATATTTTTCCTCCTCCCTACTTTACTCAAACTTTTTTGTTCTTCTTACAAATGTTCAGCTGAGTTGGAAAGGTAAAGGTATTTGCATAATGCCGACACTGTGACCTTTTTGGTTGATATGTAGTAGAATAAATAGCTTCCTTACAGTCTACCTCCTCTTTGACCTGCTGAACAACCAGAACAGGAAGGGGGGATTTTAGGAAGTAAGAAACACGACTCAGCATTTCAGACAAAAGTTAACAAGATATTGCAGAACTGTACAGCAAAGCTCCTTCTAACATGTACACAGTGATTTTTAAATTCCACGATTTTAAAAAGTAAAATTTGAGACTATTATAAATCATTACCTAAGGTTTTTCACTGAGAACTTCATCTGGTGAAATGCCACTAAAAAACACAACACATTTTTTTAGTGAAAAAATGTAAAAAAGAAATCTGCAATATTCTGTTTGCACAAGTCTAAACTCTTTCAGTATTCAGGCTTCTTTGATTGGAGTCAATCAACATCTCACATCTTTAGCTTAGCAATGTGTACTCTACCACTCTACTGTGGCAAAGCGTGTCCAAATCAATCAGACTGTGAGGACGACTCCTGTTCACGACCCTCTTCATGTGACCCCACCGATTTTTTTGTCTGATTTCATACCCAAGTGTTTAAAAACGATACTTTTCTCCCGTTGAAGCCAATCTTTTGTTGATTTGGATGCAAGCTTGGACTCACTGTAATGCTGAAACTTTTAATTCCTCTTCAGAGTCAACTTTGTAGCAGAAATATCACAGAACTGACTGATATTTGGAACTGTTCGTAACTTGATCCATCTCAACAAAAGCTGCAGTTCTACCTGGCAGATGCCCGTTCACACTGAGCCTGGTTCTGGTTCTGCTGGAGGTTTTTCCTCCCTGTTAAAGAGGAGTCTTCCTCTCCACTGTCGCTTCATGCAATTTCAGTATGAGGGATTGCTGCAAATCCATCAACAACGCAGACGACTGTCCACTGTGGCTCTACGCTCTTTCAGGAGGAGTGAATGCTGCTTGTCAAGACTCGATGGAATCTGCTGGGTTCCTTAAAAAAGAAACTTTTGTCTGAATGACTTGACATGTGTTGTGAATTGGCGCTATATGAAAAAAAATTGAATTGAATTGAATCTGAAGAAAAGTAACCCCATTGTTACAGAATAGTGTTATTTTTGTGTGTTTCATTTTGCCAAACATAACTTTGGCACATGGGCTCAAAAATGTAGTTGCTAGATTTTATCCAGGACTGGATGTTTTCTTTGGCAGAAAATGACTTTTGTCTTGGAGGTGAACTCCTTAGTCCAGACATATGGAGCTTGTTGCCACATGTAGAACATGACCAGTACTGGAGCTCCTTCAGTGTACTGTCAGCCTCTAGCTCAGATCATAAAAAACAACATCAGCTACCATAACTATGCAGACGACACACAGCTCTACATCACCATGTCACCAGGTGACTATGAAGCCATTCAAGTGCTGAGTAAATGCTAAGAAGAAATCAATGCATGGATGTGCTAAAATTTTCTACAATTGAATAAAAACAAAACTGAAGTAAGATTTTTTGGACCGATATGAGATCGATCAAAAGTTAGTGCACAGCTTCAGCTGGTTCGGCCAGGAACCACTGATCAGGCCCGGAATCTGGTGTAGTGATGGACTCAGACCTGAATCTCCAAAACACAATTACACAAACACTATCTAAACACAATTACAAAGTTGGCCTTCTATTACCTGAAGAACATTTCCAGGATTAAAGGACTGATGTCTCAGCGGGTTCTGGAAAAACTAATCCATGCGTTTATTTTTAGTGGAATTGATTACTGTAATGGTGTTTTCACAGGTCTGCCTAAAAAATCAACAGCTGCAGCTGATCCAGAACGCTGCTGTCTGCGTCCTCACTAAGACTAAGCAAGTAGAACACATCACCCCAGTCCTAATGTCCTACACTGGCTCCCTGTAACTCAGAGAATAGACTTTAAAATACTTATTTTAGTCTATAAATCACTCAATTATCACCTAAATATATCACAGACTTGTTATCAGTGCATCAACCCTCCAGACCACTGAGGTCTTCTGGTTCAGGTCTACTCTGCATAACCAGAACAAAAAATGGAAAAGTAGCATTTAGTTTTTATGATCCACTTATCTGGAACAAACTCCCAGAAAACTGTAAAAGTACTGAAAGCCTAAGTTCATTTAAATCAAGGCTAAAAGCCTATTTGTTTAGAGTTGCCATGAAAAATTAATGTGAAAGTTTGTAGTCCAACTTGTCTTATGTTGTATCTGACCTGCTGCTACTATTCCAATTCAGTGTGCTCTATCTCTGTAATCCTTTTCTTTCCTCTGATTTTTGTTTTGTTCATCTTCAGCACTTTGAGTCGTCTTATTACTTAAAAGTGCTTTATAAATAAACTTGCTTTGCCTTGCCTTGCCTATTAAGGTAACCCTGGTCATACCTACAGCTGGCAAGCTACAAGCTGGATTTCTGTTAAGCAGCAGACTGCATGCTCACAGGCTCAAAAAGAAAGTCTAACTAATTAATTAGCTAACTTCAAACCATTATCCCTGTGTTACTCAATAATGAACAGTAATGCGAAGAGGTATACTATTCCATGCAATATGCACTTTGATACTTTTGCTGTAGTTTAAACAATAATTAAATAATATTATCATAATAGCAATAATCAACATAAATGCATCTATAAGAATAATTTTCTGTTTGTCCTTGTTTTTCTCTGGATGTCTTTGATTTGTGTCTGTGCGTTAAATGTGAATTCTGAGCTGCTGTCTCACCAAAATTTCATCATGGTTACATAATGACAATAAAGGCTCTCGATTGATTGCTTTGTTTTAGATCTTAAACACCTATGGCTGAAGATGTTCCCTTGGACAGATGCAAAACCAGGTCCAAGGGTTCGGCAGTACAATCTCAGGTTCGGCTTTTACTGGACTCCACGCTCTGCTAGTGCAACAAACTCTGGAATGAAACAGGCGTTTGTGGTTTTTACCTGTAATGTTGATGAATATGGCCTTATAGCCGAGTCTAACGCCACACTGATCTGCCCTTCATCAACTCAATAAACTATTTTTTTCAACCACAACATTGCATTCAGCTGAAAATTTTTCAGAACAGCACAAAAGACCTACACACAATGCTGCCAGAGAGCAATATGAGCTGGCAGACAAGATACATAGAAAAGGTCAGGGCTTAAGAATGGCTTCATTGTAAGTTACTCTTTAAAAAAGGAATGATCAAATTTAGCTTTGACCAAAGCCTTTGCACAAAGCAAATAGAAGCCCGTCGGTATTCCAGATGAAATTACCTTTAGCACTACTGTAAGCGGGGGAATTTTCAACAGGGTGTGTGTGTGGGCATGCTTGGCAGTTGTGGGGCAAGCACAAATTTCTAGCATTTATACTGACGCCAGGGTGTAAAAGCAAATCATCTACAGCGAATGTTACACACAGACCCCTGTGTGAGTCTCAGAGTGCCAAGAGAACAGAACAAATGAGATTTTCTCCTTTTTTCAAGGGTACATACAGCACCTTCAGAGCTATTCCAGTGAGAATGTAATGTTACAGGGCAACACTGAAAGCAAATGCTAATGACTATCACACAGACACCCTCTGAACCCACCATGGGAGCCTGCCAAGGACTCCGACTGCAGCCGGAGTAGCACTATGGCAAGTAAACTCACACAAAAACACGGAGCCGATATGCCACAACACAGCACTAAAGCAGGAGAGGCTAAGAGAGATCAAGATGCACACACACACACACACACACACACACACACACACACACACACACACACACACACACACACACACACACACACACACACACACACACACACACACACACACACACTACTCCTAAAGAAAATGGATCTCTATGTCCTGCTGGCTTTCAGACAGACAAATTGTCTGTCTGAAGATAATAGAGCCTCAGAAGTGAGGATGAGGAGTCGCCTGGAAATTCATCTGCTCAAAAAAAAAAAAAGAAGAAGCAGAAGAATGAAAGTGAGGGGTGCATAAAAGAAGAAATAGGAGAGCGTAAAGAAGACATCTCAACAAAGTAATAGAGATAGGAGTGACTGAGACAGAGAGGGGGCACGTTAATTAGGGAGTGGGTTGATAACAAATGTATTAGCGGGCCTCTGAAGGAAGGCAGGGGGAGGGCAAGGAGGGGAAGAGGGGTGACGGAGATAGGAAAAGGTTAACAGGAAGAGGAAGGGGGGGACACACCGTGGAAAACGTGCAGAGAGAAAGAGAGAGACACAGGATGATTATGAATTAGTTGATAAAGAGGTAATAAACGTCCTGGAGGCGAGCGGGAGTGACAGAGGACACGGAGGCGCAATGAAGGAGAAAATGAAGACCGGGAGCCTTTTGATAATAAACTTTGAATGAAAAGTTATTACCACACTTATTTATTAACTTTGATGGGTACACACTTCACTTACGACGCCGTGAGGGCAAAGCTGATCTTCTCCCGTGGAGAAATAAGCAAAGGAGGGCCATCTGAAATGCTAAGCTGACATTTATCGCTAAAACAGGGGGCCTGTACGCTAACACTGTGGGGAGAAAAAGCGTCCGGCTGTAAATATAAAACACACATGCTTGCATCTCATTTTAGTCAATAATACATTGTTGACTTTTAATAGGAAAGGAGACGTTTCACATCAGAATGCGTCACTGCTCTTTCACCATGCAATCACTGTGTGTGCAAAACAGACAGAACAATTAGAGATACACCTATCAGTCATTTCCGGGCCAATCACAGTTCCCTTAGAGGTCTGAGCTGCTGATTCTGATTCTGACTGATCCTCGTTTTTTTATGTGCAGGTTGATAACACCCGTGAAGGACATAAAATGTTTGCTGTTCTTCATACAGGTGGTAGCATTTTTTTTTTAAATAAGAGAACTACAAGATTATCTCTATTTATGCAAGATTCCTTTTATCTGATAATTATTAGGCTGAAAAACAGAACATGCTGTTAGTGGGTGCATTTATAGACCAAAACTAATATGAGCTCCTGAAGCATTTAATGAATGGGGGGGGGGGGAGAGGGATCTGATTTTTCAGCACTTTAATGCCAATCGCAGACCAGAGCCAATCCAGGAAGAATTGGCAGAGCCCGATTTCTAGAAGATTTATCAGTGCCTCTCTGATAAGATGAGGAGGTTCCCTATGTTCAGTCACTTCAGACACAACGCAATACCAATCCCTATTCCAACACATATAGAGGGATGAGAATATCTGTCCATATCACTTCCGGGAATATAGAAAATATTATACTTTAATCATTTAAAGCATTTCTTGAAAGTTACATCTCAATATTTATATTTGTGTTCCTTCCCCAGTGGAAAACCTTTTAACAACCACTCCCTTTGGTGCTTCCCATCTGTGATAGCCCAGGAGACACACAGACAGACTCACACACAGTGAGCTGATCCAAGAGGAACCGGATCCACTTCCTTGGGGAACAGTAACCACCACCAACGTGTCTTTATTTCAATGCTTGGTATTCCTGCGCTCTTTACTGCAGTGGAAATAATGAAATATATGGAACATGTTATATATAATTCAAGTAATTACATTGCCCGGTTGTTTTATATATTGAGAATCAAGGTTCTGCTTCTTATTTTGCTTATCAAAATATTTGTATTGAAGACAATTAGCAAACAAAAGAAATCACACAAAATCACACCAAAAATGCTGTGTTTAAGAAAACACAGGTTGGTAAATAAAAACCAATGGAACGACTTCCAAACCAGTCCTTTTCAGGTTTGAGAAACCAACATAAGGCAATAATCCATTTCCCTATTATCAGCAGAGGTTTCAGAGAAGTAGAGCTTTCAGATAGTATTCCCTGAATGTATCATTATTTTAATGTTGTCAGTAGCTAACCCTTTATCCTAATTAATATTAGTTATAAAATTTGGCTTTAGACCCACATCACTGATTAGCTAGGAGTTTTCCCGATTTTTTAACATGTGTATAAAACATACACCTGCTTTTTAAAAGCTGTCTTTGAACCACGAGTTGAAAGTAAATCAAATTCGGATTCTAGTACATTTTCTGTAAACCTGAGGCTTTCTGTGTGTGTGTGTGTGTGTGTGTGTGTGTGTGTGTGTGTGTGTGTGTGTGTGTGTGTGTGTGTGTGTGTGTGTGTTCTTGTATTTACAGCTGAGTGATAAGATGTTTTGCTAATGTGACTAGTAACTAGTAAAGAGAGGACTTTGATGATGACTTTTGTTCTGGGCTAAGGGTTTAGGGGTTTGGTTTAGCATTAAGGTTGCAATTAGATGTGTGTGTGTGTGTGTGTGTGTGTGTGTGTGTGTGTGTGTGTGTGTGTGTGTGTGTGTGTGTGTGTGTGTGTGTGTGTGTGTGTGTGTGTGTGTACATACTGATGCGACTACAGCTTCATGAGATCGCACCCCCTACGTTTTCCCATTCAGTCCCTACGTACTTCCAGTTCATACCTGCAAACAAATAATTTTGCTTGTGTTTAAAGGAACAATAAGTAATAATGACACCTAGTGGTTCAAATCAGAACATCACAAATACAACAGCCTACCGTTTCCTTAACTGTTCGTTGCTGCTGTGAAACTTCACAGAATTTTTTACTTACACAGGATAGGTATATAATGTTATTTTCTGCTCTATTTCTGGTCCATTGCTCTTACTTTTACAGTAAATATCTTACTTATTGCTCCTGTAACAGCATTTTTATAGACAGGTGTTTTTTTCTGAATAATGGATATATCACATGGAATTTAATTAAGCTAAATATTATTTTCTGAAAACTTTGTATCTCTCTATTTTATTCTTTTATTCTCATTGATCCCCACTTGGACTAGTTGAGTCTAATGAAATACGACAGAGAAGGAATGAAACACGGTCCGTAGATGAACGTAGACGTTCATATCCCTAAACTTTGGGTACAAAACAATTACAACTGGAAAGGGTGAAGGAGCAAACTGACTACCACCTGTACTGATGATCTTTTTTATTGGTGAATTCCTGTTTTTCCTTTTAAATTTTAGAAGAAAAAACATTTAGGTAGGTTTGTGGATTTCATCATTTCTGACATCTGCCAAGAATTTTCTCTTCAGTGGTCAGTTTCTGCTCTACATTTCCAAAGGTCCCCTAATAAATTAGGAGGATCAACTTTCATATTTAGTATTTGTAAAAAGCTCATTGTCATTAATAAATTGCTAATTTGGCACTTTCTTAAGATAAAGCCAATGAGAGATATCAAACACGATGTATCATACAGGCTTGCCGCCAAAGGAATGAACGTTTTTTATGGCATATACAGTACAGCACAGCAGTTTCATCATAGAAAATGCGATATGTTGTAATTTGTTTAGGTGTCTTCCAGTGAAGACCTGCCAAAGGTCTTTTGTGTTTGTGTTTTAACTCTACAAACCAATTACAAACACTCCTCTGCTCTGTCATCTTTTAGCTCTCTCCGTGTTCCTCTGTCACACAGCCTCTTTCTACCCCGATGTAAATAATGTAATTTGTCACAGACAGGCCTCCGTGTAGGAGATGACCTTTTCGAAACCTTGCAGTAAATTGGCCTCCGCTAGCAAAGCCGCGTCATTAGCCCTCTCTGCCTCAGTCCTGCACTCACTTTCTCCGTCTCTCCCTGCTTGGAGAGTCTCTTTTATGACTTCTGTTTAATTCAAGATTCAATGTTTAATCTGCTGCCTAGTAAGGCTAAATTGTCATCTCTTTTCGTTTTCTCTGTTCCTAACATGTGCCGGTGAGACACACACCCACAGGCTTGCGTTTCTACCTATATTATCACTTTTTAGGAACTGCTCTAACCATCGCAAGTAAATTCCTAACCCTAAACCATCCTTGAACAAAATTTAATTCACACCATACATCAATCCCTAACCCTAAAAATGGGGGTTTGGCTCCTATAAAGCAAATCAGTCTTCAGACAGTTATTGAATAATCCAGAAAACATCCTAAATAGGAAGCATAAACGAGTACACACATACACATATAAAAGCAAATCATTGAGCCATGCTGGGAGTAATTTATTTAGGCATCTGACAGTCTATTGTGACTTAACTATGAGCAGTAGTAGTGGTACCTCAGTGTTCGCCAATCCAAATGTGTTATGAATTAATGATTAGCCAGACCCGTTGAGGGAAGCTAACATTTAAATGGTTTTGACCTCAATGGAACCACTAATCTGTTTGGTGTTTTCTTTTTTTTTAGCTAATAACTTTGCTAACAGTTGCAGAATCATCTTAGTGGATGCCTTTATCAAGCAGGACTGCAGATACAGTGCATCCAGGAATATTCCCAGAATTTCCCTTTGTCTTAATTTTGTTATGTTGCCCCATCATGACAAAGTGAAGCAGCTTTGTCTGAAGATTTTTTGCTGACTTATACAAAACAAAAACATAATTTGTGTAAAAATATTCATGCCCTTTAACATGACATTCAAAAAAGACATCACATTGTTTGGTGACCAAATGTGGTCTCCAAACCGTTGACGATGCACATCAGAGCAGAAACTAATATGGGAATATGGTCAGAGAAGGCACCAAGAAACAAGTGGTCACTTAAGTAGAGCTCTGGTGTTCCTTTGCGGAGATAGAACTATCTTCGAAGGTTAACCCTTGCAAATACACGCAAAACCAGATGGATAATAAGAAGGATAAAACAAAATCCTCTTCTCTGATTAAACCAAAAGAGATCTTTTAGATCTAAACTCCAATTATTATGTCTGGATAAATACCGGCACAGCTCATTGCCTGGCTGTGATACTCCTTACTCTGAAGCATGGTGGTGGCACCATCAGCCTGAGGTGAATATTTTTTGTTTGGAAAGAGGCATATGCTTAAGATGTAGAAAAAAATTAAGCACTGTGAATACTTTCACTGACTGAAAATACAGAAGCTTAACATGTTTTCTCGCAACACTGGAAGTCATGTTTTTTGTGGCTATTTCAAGTTGTCCTGTCTTAATTTAGCTGCTGCTGGCAACAGCAATGTTTTAAGTAAGGCTTGGTTTGATCAACTCACACTTTTACCATCAGTTTAACCTGAAAACAGTAGTGAAAACAGTAGTAAATACATACTTAAACTGTGAGCTAAACCTCAGGAGCTTTTCAGATGAAATACACTCAAATGACAAGTGAAATAATTAGTGAAGGTTCAGAATAAGTTTGTGTTTCTAATTAAGAGGAGCTCCATCAGAAACATAATAAATTGATGTTTTTACCGTAGTGATGACGGACGGAAGGAAATTAGCCCATTTCAAATGGCAAAAATGGCGCATTTGTCTCCATCAGGATAGATTTAAATGTGCTTTCTGTCACCTTTAAATACTCGCACAGACACACCAAGTCGGTAACAGTAGTATTATGAGAGGCTAGTATAGTGGAGAGGAGAGAACTTCCAGAGCTTTGGGTTCAAGGCACACTGGCTTTCTGTCTTTGCCTGAAAACAAGAAAGAAAAAAGCCAATACTGTGTGGGTTATCATTCCTAAGCACCATGCTCCTCTTGGCAGATTGCTCTGCCAACCCTGGAGAGAGAGAGAGAGAGAGAGAGAGAGAGAGAGAGAGAGAGAGAGAGAGAGAGAGAGAGAGAGAGAGAGAGAGAGAGAGAGAGAGAGAGAGAGAAGTCTTGCTATCTTGGAGGGCACCGGGGCAGAAGCTACCTGGTGTTGCCTGCCAAGTTTCATGATCTCTTATGCTGTCTTTTCCACCTCCTTTCCAACAAAAACACACCCACACCCACAAACACACCGATGAACACACACACACACACACACACACACACACAAATTCCCGCTGATAGGCTTTGCCCAGAGTCACGACTTCCACTGTGTATGCAATTAAGTTACACTCACATCCAAAATAGGAGCACAGGTTGAAATTCTGTCTGAAAGATACTACTGCTTTGGTATCTGTAATAATTTAAGATTATTTTACTTGAGACAGATTGGACCTGAGATCACACATGTTCTGGACGATTCTGATGTTCGGACCAATTCTGACCTTTTGTCTATGGACTGTAACACACTGAAGATAAACCTTTATTGCAACTTCTTGAATAGTGGTAGCTATTAGTAAGGCACTTCCTACTTGCACCAAAGCTTATGTTCCTAACTTTTCTTCAACACAAAAAAGGTGCATCAAAGTACATGTTTCCTAACCCCTTTATAGACCACAAACAGTGCAATTCTCTAGCTTTGCTACATTTGATCATTAAAAAAATACATACATTGAGCGTTTTCTGTATTTTTGTATACCAGAGATAATAAAAAGGCAAGTAAAAAATGGACAATTCCAATTTCTGGGTAACTGAGCTCTATCTAGAACCACTGGTGGAGCATTAGACTAGTAAAGTAAATTGTGGTCGATGCAAGAGTCTCCATTCAAGGTATGAACCCGTATTTATGTACTATTCATTAAAAAAGCACTACTTTCTTTTTAATGTAGAAAAGCAACATATATTACAACTACTGCTAAAATAATAAAGTATTACAGTTATTATAACATGGTATATATAATATTTTTGTTGGTATTTTGAATTTCGTAAATTACATAGACTTAAAGGTATAATGGACGATCTTTTTCGTCTTAGAGTTCCGGAGGTATCGCCTTATCTAGTGGTTGTCCCACATGCCAATCATTGTGATGCGCTCACATAACGCCACTATGCATGCTCGCTCTTTGCTAGTTTCCTTTTGCATCCACACATCTTGTGTTTATGTATCCAGTAAGCTTCGGTTTCAGCCATTAATTGTAGGACGCTGCTTTATGAGAAGAAGAGGTGTCAGGCGAAAGAAATAAGACCAGAGTGTATCTTCTTTCACGCGATCCACCTGAGGAGCGGAAGAGCAGGTAAGATGGTCTTGCATATGCCCACTGTTATTCAAAAAGGGACTTGGGTGTTACTTCCCTACATTTCCGGAAAAATCGGCCACTATACCTTTTAAAAACGATTAAGAATAGACACCTGCAAAATTTAGCTTTCAAATAAAAATCATTATTTTGCATAATATCCTTTTCTACTTTTTACAAGTTATGTTCTTTTTCTTTTAAATGACCTCGGGCCTGGAATAGTTTGCCACCAGCAGTAAAATATTGCCTTTTTTCAAAAATCTGTAAACACTGACACACACAAACCTGCAAAGCCTTTACTAGTACAGTATGTGCTTTTTATTGTTTTTCTATCGCTATTATGAAGCATTATCATTTTGTACTGATTGTGCTTGTGTCAGTAAATCATTGTAGATCTGAAACACAAATAGACTCTCACATGTGGTCCTTTTTAAAAGGAGCACATGGAATTTCAGAATGTTGGGGGAGGGGGTCAATTTTAGCAACATTTTAATTTGTGTGTCAAAATCCTGCTTTCCTACAAAGCATTCATCTGCATTTACTGTGCAGGCAGTAAATGCAGGCAGTAAACGCTGAGTTGTGGTTGGAGATCGGTTGGACCAATTCCATCCAAGAGACCCCAGGGCTGCACTTTGGACACCCCTGAGCTGGAGGGCCAATCGACAAAATAATTATCAGGTTACTTTCCTAAATGTAACATTGTTTCATGGTCAAACATATTCCCAATAAGTAAAAAATATACCAAGCTGACTCTAGCCAGTTTAATGACTAGTCAGTGTTGGGTGAGACTCCTCTTGTTTCCACACTATCATGGCCTGTGCTTTTCAGGCCCAGAAAAATCCCCAAACATGATTTTGATGTTGCCAGCTGGCCAGCAGTGTGCAGTAGCATGTTGGGGAGGGGCAATGCTGCACTACTTTATGCTCCCTACAGCCCCAGTCACATTCTCTGGCCCTTCAACAAATTACTTTAAAACTGCAGCAACGACATAATGAAAGATTTTTAATGCCGTAACTTTTTAAAACCTCAGAATACCTTCATATTGGTAACTGACCCAATATTGATCCGAACAAAACAATAAGCCTCAGGTAATCACAACCCTGGATTTATCTCTAAAAGGTCGGTATTTTTCTAAAAATTCAGATCGAATAAAAAAAAAACTATGACATACCATTGTTTCTGAATAAGTACAACCCTTCTTCATTAACTAATTCAATTAATTACCGCAGAAAACCCCACAACAAATTAAGGAACGCTCTCCAAGCAAACAACATGAGCAACTACTCCTTAATTAGTTTTAACAACAAATAAAGGAATGCAATTTCAAGACAGCTCTCCATTAACTAATCTGACCCATCCCTAATTCTCATCCCCTAGCAAATCAATGAATATTATCCTCAGCAAATCATTTTGCTAATTAAATAAAGTCTTTACAGAATAAACATTTTAATTCATTAGGCACCCCATACTTTAATAAGAGACACTTTTAGAGACTGGACTCTGCGCCTACAGTGACAGAAAAGACTAATTCTGGTCATTTTTAAAAACCTCGCTGTTTAGCGACGGCTGCACCATGACTCAGGTCCTTTTGCTCTCCTCCGTGTGCTCCTTGATCGTGATAACTACACATAAATTCATTTTCAGTGTGATGGCCTGCTAGCATTGCTTTTTGGCACCTTTGCTTTTCCCCTTCCTGCAGCCTGGGGTTTGATCGTTGAAGATCTGGAAGCAACTGGGAGGTGGGAGTGATAGGGGTCTATGGAGCCAGCTGATGTAAAATACCTCTCTCTGAAAGGCTTCTCGCCGACATGCAGGGGTGGTGCTACCATTTGGGTTGGTGGGTCTGAGTGCACCGAGTAGGAGAGATGGACAGGAGGCGGGACAGAGGGGAGCTGTCTGCCCGTCCATTTAAGAGAAAGGGAGAAACAGCTGCAACAGAACACAAAATAACGTTCAAACAGCGGTGCTGACGAGGTCCAACAAGAACGAATGCATGCGTGTTAGTCGCGCATCAAAAAGTTAATGGTGTCAAAAGGAAATCGTGTTAACAAGACTTCACATGTTAACTTTAAAAACACTAGATGCAAGGTATTTTCCACGGTCACGTTATCCCCCCCTACCCGTGCGCGCAGAGCATTTCATCACCCATATTTCCCATTACTCAGCTCACATTCAACTTTCTTGGTGATATAAACAGAACAAGCTAAGGTTTGTCCCTGCAGTCTCTTTTTTGTTGTTGCTAATTTTGAATCAAGTTGGTAATAAATGGGGGCTTGTTCTGAACTATGAGTGTTTTTGGTAGGCAATGTTGCTTTCTTAGTTCGTTAGTCGTCGTTTTTTTTTTTAATTAGTCAGTAAATTTAAATGCTGTAAAACAAAATTGCTGGTAATGGTCACGTGAGCACCAGGTAAAAGGAGACTACACAGTCCTTTAGTTCTCCAGAGGCAAAGGTTTTTGTAGGTGTCCCACATTTATAAGTCCGTTTTAGCCTCTATATAGGATTTCTGGACCCACCTTTGTTGATTTACGTGGGGCCATCTTTCCTGGCAGCCTACAGAAACGTGCTCTGTGTAACCAGACATGTTTATTTGTGCGCATGAAGGCAGTTTGACCAAATTGTCTTGGGTACATTTGAGTTTCTGGGCTGCGTGTACAAAATACCCACCACCAAATGCAAGAACATGGCTTCTGCAAACAAGTTTTTCAAACTCCCAATGAGCAACTGTTAACTGCTGCTTTTTTAGCTTTTACTTTTTTGGCATCCATTGCTCTCAACAGTCCTAATATGATGCAGTTTGTTTTCTATTATAAAAGAAAAGCTTGGTGAGAAGGGTGTAACATATTCATGGTAGAGAGTGGCCATGGGAACATGCTAGCTGTGCAACACCTCTGAGCAAACAACTAAGGTAGTTCCAGCTGCATTAACGTTTGAACAGCCGAAAACACTGTTAATGTTGCAGCACGAACAAACTGTTAAATGATCGGACCCAGGGCTGTAGAAAGGGGGAAAACAAAGGCACCAAAAAACCGTGCTGCCATGTCATCCCTTCAGAAAAATAACACAAGTAGAAGGACACTGGACCTGCTTCTGAGCATAAAAAGCTGGAAGCCACTGTGGGACGGTGACACTGCCGAGGAGAAGAGAAGGCTACAACAGAAGCTGGGTAATCTCATATCACGGGAAGGATCACTTTCAGTTATGCACTGTTATACTCAGCTTTATAGTCTAATCAATAGTAACAGGGCTTTTAGTCACATCTATTGGCAGTGTAGCAGCTTTTGATTTTGTTACGCAGCATCAAGAGACAGACAGTAAAACCTCATTTTCTCTTTAATGGATGAAAGCTGCATCAGCTTCTTTATTTGGGTTATTTTCAACACTGGTTAAAGCACAAGCAGACTGGAAATTATCTAGTCAGGGACAACTTATATGGTCCATCATCGGGCCATCAAGTTGTTAAATTTGTTCTATTTTGCTTTCAAGGTTCCTTTATCATGAAAAGTTTGAATTCAGCAACGGCTTCATGCATGTTTCCAGCGGCCCCACATGCTCCAGAGACCGTACCCTATTTCCTGTGGTGTATGTTTTTGTATTTCTTTTTACTTTTGATGGAGATGAGGAGAAAGTTTGATGTTGTTATGAAAAATAATATAGCGTTTGTTATAGAGGTAGAGCGTCATGTCCAACTGCTTCAGAGACAACCAGATGACCAAGTGAGGACGTATGGAAAGCCCTGTTCTTGAAGACGGCAGGCAGCACAACCTGTCTGACAAAGATTAGAGCTGAACTACGGCAAAATTTGGCCCTTTAGATAAAACGATGGCTTAATTAGAGTCAAAAGTACTGCTATGTTTTTGTTTTTGACTAGCTCCAAAGTACGGAGGAGCTGAGGTGATGGTTCCCAGCTGAAGAAAGGTGGACTGCTGCCCCCTGCAGTTGGGGGGTTTGTGTCTGCCCCAATTGGAGGTCACCAAGCGTTGGTAAGATGGACTGGGAGATGGATGGCCGAACTGGAGCTTCATCAGCAGTGATTCCAGAGCTGCTCTAGTTTGTATAGGTCAATAAGGACTGATACAAAAACCAGTGCTCTTGATTTAATAGTCTGTCTATGTATACAGTGTCATTAAGGCATCCTTTCTCTGAAACTAAGCTACTGAAGACAACTCCTGAAAAGCAACCCCATGTTTAAGATGATATAATTCAAGGTGTTTCTTTTGAGATATGCAAACTCAAAGCATGAAAAGCTAGAATTGCGGCACACACCATCTGAGACCGATTATCGTGTCTCAGAGCTGTGCCTCCCATTTCTAGTCAGAAGTTGGCATTTTAGAGTTTCTAATTACAACAATTATTACCGCAACATAATCTGGAGGCAGAAGTCTCACCTGGAATGGTTTTCCCCCAAAAACCTTCCCTCCAAATCTAATATGGCTGAACTGTGTATACAGGACAGAGGTAGCTTAAGTAATAAATAGTTTGTTTGTACTTGAGAATAGTTGCTTCTTGTTAAGTAATTGAAACACAATTCATTGTGCAGCATGCAACTGAAATACGTCCTATCAAACATAGCAGGCCCATTAGAGCACAAGAATTAGGATTTCCCTCTTGTTACAGTAAAGTTGGAGATGGCATTACCCCCAAATGGGAGATCTGACTTTTGAGGTCATTTATTTACAGCTCGATAAAACTGTACATAAATTATAATAACTTTTAATTTGACTGAACTTTGAACTGTGAGTGGTAAATAATATGTACAGAAAAATGGTGTTTGTGCATCTAGTGGCTCTTTGGCTAATGATTCGTGACATAATTCAGCTTATGAGAGAAAGTGCATATGCCTTTACAGCCAAAGAAGTAACGGCAAGGGATAGTTGCTGGTGAAGATAAATGTTCTGCCTGGGGTTTTTATTTCCCTTCCAGATGGTTACTTTTAATTTTCTTATAAGACACTGCTTAAACTAAACAGATGGCTCAGCCCTTTATATGACGCAGGTGAAAACTCTAAAATAGATTTATTTTAATATAGCTAACTATTCTCAACTAAGAACAGAGAGCTCACTTATTATTAAGATTATTAAACCTGTATTGTTACAGGTAATCTCACTGAGACACAACAGAGACCTGCTTAGTTAACCACAGCCCAATTACTCTTGTATTTATTTATACCAGTTGTGACAAATGATGAAAAAAGTGTATTATAAGCTTAACAGTACATTTAAATACTCTGCTGAGTAATATTTGTCTGAGTAAAATTAAGTCATGGTAAAACAGCTTTATCTTGCTATTCCAATACATCTCATACACAATTTAATACTCCCCTGTCAGGTTAGAAGAGGTAATTTAGAGACGTTTTTTTAAGTGGGGTTAAGTTGAGCTATTTTGAGCTATTTATCTTGTACCTGCAGTAGGTAACTCTTGTGGGGATCACACCGAACACGATTTTGACCAGAATCACCAGATCGGCAAATTCACCTGGATCGGCCAGCGTTGGGCTGTCACCATTTCGCCTCTCTTGCAAACAATCCGCACTGACAACACACTGACAACATAGCCATTTCCCTTCTTATCCTAAGTCATCCTTAATGTGTTGGTACAACCATTGAGACAACTTGAAACTTAAATCTACCAGAGTACTGAATAATTTGGGGTTTCACTGTGAGGGTTTTAGGCAAACCATTAAGTTGGCTTCTACCGCAGAGTTTCCTCTTGCAGTAACACAACCCAACATCATTTGGTATTGCTAATTTCAGTCTTTAATATAATAAGACTGCATTTTAGCATGTCTTGTTCAAAGTCTAAAATACGTGCGCTGCTAGTACTATAACATCTCAAGAGAACCACAGCTTCAAACATCTGTGCTATCCCTTTAAGACATTTTGCCGCTAATAATACTCCTGTCATGACCATTTTTTTTCTTAGAGTTTTAAAGCATTTTTTATATCTAAAGATGGAAAAAATATTTTAAAAAGTGATGACAGTAGCAAATGCCCAAATTAAATTAAAGACATTTTAATTACATCACATCCTGACTGATGTGGGATTTTCTCCTGTAAATCCCACAGCAAATAAAATATTTTAAGGTTGATTTAAAGATGTCGCCCTATTTTTTTGCTTTGGCTTCCTTGCTAAACTATATAAACAGCTGGAAAAGAGACATCTGTATTATATTACATTCTGTGGAGCTGTTGGGGAGGAAAAACAGTCAAAGCCTGCAATGGATCAATGACAAGCCCTCACAATTACTCTCTGGCTCGGAGTTGAGTGGATGCTTCTGGAATCCATCAAATCCACACGAACAGGGCGGTTCTTTGAAATCTGGAAATACTGTCTCAAAGCTGCTCCAATCAGTGTATTTATTTCATCAACAATACATCGGGATGAATGAGTGAAACGGGAGAAAATGTAAACAGCTTCCATTCTCCTCACATGTCATCTGAGCCTCGTCTGAACCCAGCAGCTCTATGTGGTCTTTAAACTCATCTAATGCAAACCTTTAGGCCAAATCTGACATTATTTTGTCATGTGATCTCCACAAACCTCTTTGTATTTTAGTAGGGTTATATAAAGCAGATCAAGGCAAAATAGTGCATAATGATGACATCCATCCATTTTCTAACCCGCTTAGCCCCTCATGGGGTCATGCCTATCTCCAGCATTCACTGGACGAGAGGCGGGGTACACCCTTGACAGGTCGCCAGGCAACACATAGACAGACAGGACAAACAACCATTCACGCACAAGGAGAATTTAGAGAAGCCAATTAACCTAACAGTCATGTTTTTGGACTGTGGGAGGAAGCCAGAGAGAACCCACACATGCACAGGGAGAACATGCAAACTCCATGCAGAAAGACCGAGGGTTGGACTTGAACCCTGAACCTTCTTGCTGCAAGGCAACAGCACTGCGTCACTGTGCAGCCATAATGATGACATGGGAGGAAAATAAAACACCGCTTTTAAAGATTTTACAAATAGAAGTCTGAAAAGTGTCACAGGCATTTGTATTCAGCCACCTTCACACTAACACCCTTGAACAAATTCAGTGCAGCTGCCTTCAAAAGCCGTCCTATTAGTAAATAAAGTCCACCTGTGTGTGATTTTATCTCTGTAAAAATGCATCTGTTCTGTAAAGGTCTCAAAGGCTTGCCAGAGAACATTGGAGAAGAGGCAGCATCGTGAAGACCAAGGAACGGGGCAGATGGGTGAGGGAGGAAGTGGTGGAGAAGTCTGAAGCATGGTTAAAGGCTCAGGTGGCAGAATGCAACATCAGAACAACTATTAGTCATACACAACACAAATATGGCCTTTATTGAATAGCTATTATAGGGGGGAATTTGGACTTTGTAAAGTGCCTTGACATGACGTGTTGTTAATTGGCACTATTAACAAGGGAGGGATGGTGTGTATGTTGTTTTTTTTTCTTTTTTTTTTCTTTTCTTTTTCTCAGGTTCGGGTCCGGTCCGCTCCCTCTCCCAAGAACATCTCAAGTCTCCGCTAGGTGCGGAGCCCATCCCCCCACGTCCTGCCCTCCTCCGCTGCGCTGGCAGGCGCCTTGGCCCGCTGGCGCATTGATGGTCCTCGGGTTTGGGGCGGGTTCCCGGGTGGGTGCCAGCCCATTCCCGGTGGCGGCTTCGCGGGGCCTGGCCCCCCGGGGGTCGGCAGTGGCAGATTTCCTGTGATGGCCCCTCTTGGGCGCCCTGCTTTGGGGGCCCCTTTGGGAGTCCGGGGTTATGGGTCCCCTGACCCCTGCCTCTGTGCTCGGGGAAGGCGGGTCTTTGGTTCTCCACAACCACTATCAAGCTATTTCCTTCTGGATAACTTTCACCTAAACTAGTGCACTCTCACAAACTCCCACAGGTGCAGGGTTCCAGGTATTAAGTGTTCACTTATATACAGAATGCCTGTAATTTATTTATTTATTTATTTTCTTTCACTTTCTTTTTTCAGGTATCACTTTACACATGTCAGCTTAAATAATAATACATATGATTTAGCAATGGCATCAAGGTGTTACTCGATTGTATCTGTTGCTTTATGTCTGTTGGTTGTGCTGTTGTTTTTGCGTCTCTTTCCAGGTGATGGAGCAGACAGAGAACGTTTTATCATTCTCTACCTTTTATCTCTTCTTTCTTTCACCTCTTCTCTTTCTTTTTTTTCTCTTCTTATTCTTCCTTTACTCTCCTACTTTCCCATTGTAGTGTCCATATAATTTGAAATTCTCCCTGCAGGAATCACAATAAAGCTATTTACATGCACAAATCAAGCGGAGCACTATGGCGAAAGCTGTTTGCTCCACTTGTGAAAGCAAAATCTGTCAAGCTCTATTTGGCATTAAGACATCAATTCTTATTGCCACATTGCTAGACAGGACACTGGGAAAAATAAATAAAATTAAATAAAAAAAAAATTAAAAAAAATAATTGGCACTATATAAATAAAACTGAATTGAACTGAATTGAATTGAAAAAATGGCATGAAAGGAACTAGACTTAAATGTGGAGGAAGGTTCTCTGGTCTGGTACACCAAAACTAAAGACATTAACCTATATGCAAAATGATGATGATGACGATGATGACGATTATGATGGAAAAATATAAAGCAACACATCACCCTAAGCAGAACATCCCCACTGTGAAACATGGTGGGGGCTACATGATGCTGTGGGGATGCTTTCCTTCAACAGAATGGCAAGGCAGCTCAGAGTTGGCAGGAAGATCATTAAGCTAAATACAAAGCCCAATAATTGATAGAAGCTGCAAAACGACTGATGATAATGAAGCTGGTCCAGGTTTCCTGATATCAGAGAAGGCATGATTTTCTCCACTTCCTTGTCGTGTCGGTTTTCACAGCCTTTAAATTTTTCTTTTCAGCTATACTTTCACTTCTTTCATCAAAACATCGATCCACATGGGAGCCACTGATGAAAATAACTATTTGCAGCTGCACCTCTCCCCGCTTACGTATAATCAGACATTCTAATTAAAACCAAACCATGATGTGGTGTGTTTTTCAGAACCACGGACAGCGCCTGTTTCCTCCCGGATAGAATCCAGGTTAGCCGACCTGCTTCACCTGCTTCTTCACACCTGCTGAAAGAGCTGGCACTTGGTCGCCCTGTGAGATAATTGCATCGGCACTGTGAGATCAAATGGACCGTTTTCCCCAGATAGAGGCCTTCTGTCTGAGCTGTCCGCTGTCACTATTTGTGGATTCTGTTTGGGAATTTTCTGCAGTTGGCAATGAGACTCAGCTTGAATATGCGGGAGTGAAGTACCGTCGAATGGAGCGGGGGTTTCGCGAGCAGAGGACGATCGCACGGCGAGGAGAGAAGCTTCAGAGCGGTGTGATGAATGATTCTGGGCTCATTGAGCTCGCACGTGTGACTGAGCCGACTGAGAGGTGGGAGGAGTGACGAGCAGATTGAATATGGGACTGTGAGAAGGAACGTTGAATGAATTGATTCTGTTCTCCCCCCGGTGAAGCTATCTTCTCGTCTTCTGTGCTTCATTCCAACGCGGTGTGTAACCGACGTTCAGAAGGGGGACGTTCAACACTTTTGATCCAGTTCATTTTCACGCCGAATCAAATCAAACGCCACACAAAGGCCTTCAGCTATAACAAATAATAGCAATCAGAGCGTCTTCCTGCAGATGTGAGCTTCCCGCCTTCAAAACACACAGCTGGATTCTTATCATTCCACGCTGACGAAATGTGTAATCAATTCTCTAATTAACTACTTAAATGGTTCAACCAATCACCATCAGCGTCAATTAACATTCAAAGCGATCTCCCTTGGATTCGGCTGCCGTGATTAGCCGGCTACATGATGGGCAATTACAGAGAGGAGCACGCAATGTTCACCGCAAGGCCTATTACAATCATCCGCGGCCCTCAGATCTGCGAGCGCGACAATGAATCGAGAGGCGCGGCGGGAGAAGGAGGAGGAGGGACGGAGGGAGGAAGGGTAACAAAGAGAAGAAGAGATGAAAGAGTGTTTCTTCAGGAGGAGGAGGTGTCTTGAAGTGATCGTTCAGTTCTGACAAAGGTATGTGTGAGCTTCCAGGTTGTTTTCCTTCCTCCAAAAGGAAATCTGATGTCAAACATCTATCGCTAGCGACAGACCTTTAATGCAAACCTGAGTGATCTCTGAGTACAAGCTGGCTTCAATGCCTTTAAAATCCATTGTAAAATTTAAGGAAAACACATCCGTTTGGGAGGGGGTGGGGGGTCTCTCCATTCTGGATTTTAATCTTCCTCTGATGGTGCTTTCCTTTGTGTATTCTTGGACAGTTGAGTCCATTCGAACGTTTATTGGAGCTGAGTGGCCAGCAAGATCAAAGCAGCGGTTGCTAAAAGCCACTGGTAAAGTGCAGGAAGAGAAGCTGTATCGTGTGCTTGCACTGGATCCTCTTATTTCTCTTGCCTGTACGATCACTGAAAAGTAAAATTCTTATCATTACTTTGACGTGGCAGCCGAGTTGAAAGGGAAAAGAAAGCTTGATTCAAATTTGACTTTGCATGTGATGAATTTCCTTCAGGCCACAGCTTTGGTCGTTCCCGACAGACTCTCTTTAAGAAATGCCACAAACAAGAAATATTTGGGAATTCTTTCAGATGTTTCTTGCTGTTAGCATATTGGGTGGGTGGGGGGGGGGGCGGTAGCAAAATACTTGTCAAACTGTCATAAAACATCTGACAGACTTCGTCAGGCTCTCCGACGACTCACAGATGTGCCTCCTTGGTGTGGTCAGTCAAAAATGAGAAACCAGAATTTATTGACTGGCCCGTATTGAAACCCGACAAACTTTCCTACTGATAAACACAAACCTAAACAGCAGATAAAACGCAGACAGCAATGGCTTGACTAGCACAGGAGAGCGACCCAAGGCACCTTTTAATATAACACTGTTTAGGGCAGGGGTTGTCAAACTTTTCGTGGCCAGGAACCCCTTAGCAGCGGTAGAATTTTTTCCAAGGACCTCTTTAGATTCTTCATGCTGATAGTATTTTTAAACAGCATTTTGTGCTGTTAGATACATTAGGAATTATGTATGTTTTTAAAAAATATATATAAATACACCTAATATTAGAGATTTGGTGGAAATTAGATCCTCATTCTCGATAAAGCCAAACTCGATGTAACTATTGTCATACTTCTAATTTTAGCTGATTTGGCTTTTAGCTTACTTGAGCTAAAAAGTCACTAAAGGTCACTAAAGGTCAGGTTGTTTAATGTTGCATTCAGATTGCTCTGCTAAAAGATTAGGGTAATTTTTGTTTTGATTTGGTAACCTGGACTTTTATCTATTTCATCCAACTCATGTTTGGACGGAGTTAAATATTCGTCCATTGTGTTACTTAGCTCAACCCCGGTTTGAGGGCCGCTGGATTAGGAAACAAACGTAAGCAACGAGCTAGCAACGCTGCCATGTCTGTTGGTAAAATAAAGAGCCTCCTACCAACTCTCTGAAGGGGCCAGCATCATATAATGAATTGCCAATGTAAGATTTCAACAAAAAGCTTTTGTTGAAATCTACGTTTTTTAGTTTTTTTAAACGTGCTCAGAAAAACAGAAACTGCTTCTGCACGTTGAACATCTGGGTCAACAACTGGTAAACACCATGCTGGGCAAGCGACAGATACCAACGTGGAATTTTGAAACATTTTCATTCAGGCAGATTTTTTCTCCTCAGGAATACAGCTAAAGCAAAGTGAATGCTTTAGTCTTAAATATTTGAGCTACACTATGACTCTGATGATCCATGAACCATGATGGATGCTAACAAGAGGCTGAAACAAGTAGTGACGAGGAAAATGCTTGTCTTTGGAACTATGAATCTATTTAGATTCCATTTTGATGCTTTTACAATTTTTTATTGATTTCTTTGCATGTTTTTCACTCATAAAGGATTATGTCAGAATCTCACAGAGTTCACTTTACTACAGTGGCCTCCGCAGTCACCAGTGTTCCACCCAATAGAGTCTCACATCCTGGGTGTGGAGCTAAGAAATCTGCACTAACAGTGTGAGTTCGACGTGGACCAGAACCTCTGGGATTCAGACACTGTGTTAAGTGGGTACAACGAGGAATTAAGCCAGTTCCAAAGGCAAAAAGCTAAAACTTGGTACTAGAAAGGTCTCCCGTGCAAAGTATACATGCGTAGAAGTGGAGCAGGCGCTCCAGATATGGAAGCCCCTGAAAAATAAATACTGGCTAGTCAATGTATACTTCAGACAAGAAAAAATCAACTTTTCAAGTGAATAAAATAGAATAGACATATTGTTTATTGTCCCACCGGGGGAGGGGTAATCCAGGTGTGTCAGCGGCAAAGTGAAACAAAAATGGAAGCATGCAGATTCACACAAAGCAGCTGAGTTTGGTTTTAAACAGCGATCATGAAGGCAAACATATCCCTTACATTTTCTTCAGTGCATGTATTCATGAAATATAGAACATTTTAAAAAAGGTATATATAGACATACATAGCTACAGTAATGATTCATTTTAAAGCAATGCGTAAGAATTGCTTCAATGCTTTAGATTAGGGCATGCCATAGATTTCTCCATTGTTGTGTAAACTTTCTGCTTTAGTCCTGTAAAACCTCAAAATACCTCGGCGCGTCGATGACTTTCGCACGCTAAAGTGTTGAGCCCCCCCTCATTTCATAACGGTCTTCCTGCAAGGAGCCAGACGTTCTCCATAACTGGTCTTGAGGGACATCTTTCTGAGAGTCTTTTAATGACGGTTTCCCTCAGCTGCTTTTTCACACCTCGCCGCCTGGAGAACAGCTTGATTCGCCAAATCAAGCAGCTCTCGACATCTCAGTCTTTTGCTTCCTCCTTTCATTTCCCACACGCATTTCTATATGATCTGCTGCAGAATACAGCCCTTTGTCAGTGTGAGGCCGCGTGACAGCCGAGGCGTGATGGAGCGGTGGCAGTGGGAGGGTGACATGCATACACACCCCGAGCATGTAGCTGAGCCCCGAGCAGCTCCTCTCCACCAGCAGGGGGTTAAGTACCTTGCTCCAGGGCACTTCCATCACGACCGCTGAGGGACAACAGCGTGTGTCGATTCCGCTGCTCAGACTCTCCCAGCCCCGCTGGGATAGGCATCCAAGACAGCACTGTGGTTGCCAAGTTATTGTGTTTCCACTGAACTGTAGAGGTTGGCTCTACACCCCCCAACACACACACATGCTATTTCAGCATAAGCAGCATGCAGCGGAACAGCGGATAGCGTGGTGATATTAAGTGACATTTTTAAGATTTGTTAATCCAGAAGCATTTCCTGACATTACCACATCTCACGCTCGTACATATCCTGAGGCCAGAAATGAGCTGATAAGCATTTAGACAGCTGTCGTCCTCTCTCAACACACTTCTCTGAAGCAAGGTGATAAAAAATGCACGGCTCCGACCAGCATGAGAACATTTCAGCGCAACGTACAGTTTGCGTGCCTTCTTTCGTCACAATCGTATGACGGGAGAACGCTCCCTGGCAGGTGGGCCCCAGCAGGTAAAAAGGAGGGAGCGCCCGGGAAGAACAACGAGACCCCACATTAAAGTTTTACTGTAATCTCAAATACTCTGAATGATTTAGAATAAGAAAATGGCTTCAAGTCACATCCTCGGCAATTTAGATTTATTAGATTCAGGCAAGTGTGGATTTTTGGGAATTATGATAAAACAGCGCAGTGCCTTGCAAAAATATGCACAAATGTGAAATGGAAAAAAAGGGATGAAAAGTTTTCTAAATATATATATATATATATATATATATATATATATATATATATATATATATATATATATATATATATATATGTAAAAAGCTCAACTGTACAGGTTTGCTCTCGTACACAGCCCCTTTTACCCTAACCACCCCCACCCCCCGCTACAGAAACTCCAGTGCAAACAAAGACTCATTCAAGTTATTGTTGACATAAGGGTATCCAAAGTACGGCCTATTGGCTATTTGTGCCCCTTAGTATAAGTTGGTAAAACTGGCGACCAAAAATATGTAATGGCTCACATTTAGCCCCTCAACCACACAGGTGGTTGCTGCAGATGGTGAATTTTAGAAGCTTTTCACCATTGCAAGTCCTTCCATCAAGGATGCAGAGAAAATCTTTTGAGATGAAATGCAAAACATTTTTTGCAACACAAAAAAGTTTTGCGCTTTCATTTTAATTTCATACTAGATACCATCACAGACATCCACTGAGTTTTGCTTAAATGCAGACCTGGATGAGTTGGACGATCCACCTGCCTTTTCTTCTTGCTGATAATAAACCGAGATTTTAGGTAGAAAACTAATCATGTTAAAATGGAAACCATCCGACCCAAAAGAATCAGGACACTGTACGCCTTTCTTTGAAGGAGGTAAACATGCTGTTTCTGATCTACAAGGGTTTACACATTGCTTGTTCATTAATTTAATCAAATAGTGTATGCTTCCTTTATTATAGAACAGGTAAAAGGGAGGGAATTCAAGTTTGAAAATCATTTTTGCTTTAATTTTTTTTCTTCTTCTAATTTTTGGGTGTCAAGAAAAAAGGCCAAAAGAAAATAAAGCAGTAACAAGTCTTCTCAAGGAACTTGCTCTTGTTCTTTAATCGTATTTTATTAGCTTATTTAATTGAGTCGGCTGCCTTATTTACTTGCAATGTTACTGCCTTTTGTAATTTTCTTTTATTGTTGTTGTCGTTTTATCAATCAGGTCTCTCTTGAAAATGAGATCTTTGGTCACAATGAGAATAGCTGTAAAAATAAAGATGAAATAAAAATAACAAATAAAAAAAGTCTCATTTGGTTTGCCACAAGCCACATAGGGGTACACTAAACGTGGTGTTCTGCCCAGAGGAGACCACAACGGAAATTTCTAACGTTGCTCATCATCCTGAACACGCTCACATGTCATGCTTTTGTTCAGCAGGGACAGGTGAGTGGGATGGACTGGGTGGGAGGATGGAGGGAGCTGCTGCACGCTGCAAAAGACTTGAGACTGGAGCACAGGTTCACCTTCCAGCAGGACAACCCGAGGCAACACACACAGCCAGGGCTACAATGGAATAGTCCAGGTCAAAGGGCATTTATGTGTTAGATTGGCCCAGTCAAAGTCCAAGTCTACTATGAGGTTGGTAGATTTGAAAAATCGCTGCACACAGACGCCCCGTCTCATTTCCAAACAAAACAAGGGCAAAAGCTTCAGTCTCTAGGAAGGGATGCACAAAATAAAATAAACACGCCATGGTGATATTATTGCTGAATACGGCGATGACGATATCGGGTGCAATAAATCCGACAAACGTTTTGTTTTCTAACTATCCTTGTGAAACTCTATGTGACATTTAGCAATAACCTGCAGCAGTAAGTTTCCCGATAAGATTCTTGGATTGCAAAGTGTGAACTTCAATCCAACAGCCAGCAAAAATGCATTCCAAGGAGCCCTTTGCGATATTAACGCTACACACACTAAGACTGCAAGAAGGACGTTTTAGCGAGAAATGGTGCATCCCCTCTCTCTAAGTCTGCAAATCTGTTAGAGACATGCAGCAAACGGAGTGCAGCTGAGATTGATTGCAGCGAAAGGTGGTTCCACAAGGTATCGACACAGCGGGAGCTGAATACAAATGCATGCAACACTCCTTAGATTTAAATATTTCAGTCATGCACCAAAATCCCTGAGCCTTGTGATTTTAAAAGTTGAAGCAGCAGGAACACTTTTGCGAGGCGATGCCTGTCCGGTGCGATGTCTGCTACCAGACATCGGTCCGGCTCCACCAGCCGATGCAGGGGGTGATGTGTAAAGATTACATATGTGGGGATGCAGGATGTGTGAGGCAGACGGCAATTCTGTTGCCCTGAAGCAGTGGATTTCTCAGGCGGGTGAGCCGCGTACCATAAAGACCCCGGTCGACTTTGCGCCACCATCTGCTGAGCTGTGAAGAGCCCTCCGCCGCATGTGCTGCAGACAGTGATGAGACCATTAGGAACCGCGGACTCACAGCGGCTCCACTGGACAAACTGTGATAACACCATTTCTGAAGCACTTCAAGCATCTTTCTCCTCTTTATGTACAGCTGGAAGAAAAGATTTCCAAGTGGAAGTCCCTATTCTCTGCTGTTACAGGTTCACATAGGCACAGTGCATACAGTCCACTCTTGTAATGCTCGGATGTTAGAATAAATAGACAGCAAAGGACAAAGTCGGGACTTTTGTGGAACCATGGCTGATGGAACCAGAACCTGACAAAGATGTTCTGTAAATTCAAAGCGTCCGTCTTTGTGCGTCGCTTTAGTCAAACCAAAGCGTCTGCGAGAATGAAAATCCTGCAGGGAGACGGAGATCTGTTTCACGTCTTGGGCATAATACCTTTTTAATGTCTGTGAAAACTGCAGCACATTGTGGCCTCCTGAGTGTTTAAGCCTTAAGAAAAGCACTTCTCTCCATGTGGGTCTTTGTTCTTACGTCCTCTGCTGCGCACAAAATGACTCCACTGAGCAGTGTAGCATAAGGCGATGCGAGGTTGTATGAGAGTGGACATTTTTTCTCTGATGATGCTGCGACTAATACTGTTTAAAAGTGAAAAGGTCGAGATACATCAAGAATATATGCAATGCACTAAAACCCACTGCTGTACAGGTGGCAGATTTACCAGTTGGCTAAAGCTGCAGCTAAGGCTCATTTAAAGGTCCAGCAAAGTCTGTAATAGCATTTCAGTCTAAGTCTGGGTAAGTATGGGAAAAAGATCCTTTCTTTATTTCTTTCTCTCTCTCTCTTATGATTTCCTTTTGTCCTTCCTTCATCTTTCCCTTCCTTCTTTTATTATTTTAAATGCTTCCTTCCCTATTTCCATTTGTTCTTATTTCTTCCCTTCTTTTTTGTTTTCTGCCTTTGTGCTTCTTCTATACTTTTCCTTCCTTGTTGCAATTTTCCTTCCTTCCTTTCTTATTTTTTTCACTTATTTTCCTTTCTGTACCTTCCTCCTTTCTTCCCTTCCTTCTTATATTCCCCTAAATCCTCTCTTTCCTGATTGTTTTCTAAACTGTTTTTCCTTGATCACTTCATTCTTGAATCATTTCCCTTTCTTTCTGCTTCTGTACATTCCCTTCCTTGTTCCCATTTAGCTTCAATCCTTCCTTCATATTCCCTTCTTTCCTTGCTTCCATCCCTTTTTAATTTCTATTTGACTTTCCTTCCTTTTCTTTTTCATCCCTTCCTGATTTCCGCCTTTTCTTCCTTCTTCCCCGTATTCCTTCCTACCTGTATTCCTTTATCCCTCTTTCTATCCATATTTCTTTTTGTCTTGTCTTCTTCTCTTCCTTCCTTCCTAGTTTTTCTTCTGTCATTCATTCCACTTTTCCTTCTTTACCCTCTTGCCTACTTCCTATAGTTTTTAGAGTGTTTGTGTTTAATGGCTGACCTTACCAGAAATAAAACTGCAGTAAATTCATAGTAAACCTTTAAAACGTTTAAAATGGACCATACAACGCTGGAAGTCTTGGAATTTGGTTCTGGAAAGATAGCAATTTGGACTTGAAAACTGTAGGAACCGTGTCATTTCCAGAGACTGTGGACTCCACCAAGAGTGAAAGTGTAGCCTTCCATTGTTTCCCTGCCCTCCATGCAGCATGATAAAGATAAAGCCAATCTGATGCAGGTATTTAATAACAGCCTAACTGTGATTTATAAGCAACACATGGAGATGCCATAAATCATCCCGGCCCGACTTCTCTCTGTCATGAAGCCTTCACGGCTGCGTGTGGAGGAGAGCGTCCCATAAATCACAACAACACCTGTGGTGCACAAGCTCACTAATCAGCAACAAATCCGAACGCGGGATTATCACTATTAATTATCGAAGGGCCCGGCAGCAATAAACAGCTAAGTAACAAACTTGCACGAGGATGCGCCTCCTTTTCATTCATCATTCTCTCCAGCCTGTGTCAGCATCACCTCTGATCACATCCCCCTGATGTCGCAAAGGCGCCGCGAGGAGCGGGGCTCCGGCGTCGTGCTGGCCGCGGAGCGTGCGTGCCTCCCCGGTTGGACTCCGCCGGTCACAGCGGCAGCTCGGACGGAGACACACAACAAAGGCGTTCTGTGCGCGGTTCCGCCCGGCACTCACTTTCCTAACCTCCCCATATTTTTCCAGAGATCAACAAAGCACAAACTCGGTTCTGACCTCCAGCGTCCACCCATCCCGTCCAGCGCTGAACACGCACGGATGCGTGGCTGCTAAAAGAGAAGTCAAAACAAAGCGGCGTGCGGGACTCACCACGGCTGCTCCAGCTCCCAGTCCCTGAAAAAGTCGAATTCAAAGAGGTCCATCGCCGCTCCGGCCGCTGCTGTCGGTGGTTAGAATCCAAAGCTGGTGCTACGTGGTTCTACATGAGCTGCTGGTACTGAGTGTGTGTGAGAGAGGGAGAAGAGACAAGCTGCTGCCGCTGCCAGGAAGCTGCTACGTGGTCGAAGGGAGCTGACAGCCAGGCAGAGGTGGAGGGAGGGAGAACACACACACACACACACACACACACACACACACACACACACACACACACACACACACACACACACACACGCACACAAATGGTTATTTTATAACAAGGTTTAGATAGTACATTTTTGCAAATATACTACTTCCGGAACTCTTCAGAAATCATCTGTAGCAAAGTGAGCACCAGGGGAATAAATATAATAAATGCCACGCAGTAGAAATGCGTAAGGTACGAGTTCATTGTGGAGCCGGTGTCATTACATTACTCTTACTGCTAAATGCCATTCAGATGACCTGAGGAGAATCTTTTGATTTCTTTTATTCCCCAACGGGAACAATCCTAAATAACATCTAATGCCATCAGTTGTCTTCTCCCTAATAAATGGAGTCCACTAGTGTATAAATGAATCTCTATTTATGTATTTATTTATTTATTATTATTATTATTATTATTATTATTATTATTATTATTATTATTATTATTATTATTATTGTGTTAAATTAGTTTGTTCTTATCATTACTTTTTTCAACATGCCCTGTCTGAAAAGGTGACAAAAATAAAGGAAAAAGAAAGTACAAGATAACATCCTCGGAGTCTGCTTCTATACCTGCAGAAAGAGATATAGAAAGAACAACAAAACCAACAGTGGGTGTCTGACAGAGTGCACTTGTATACCCAACCCGAAAAAGAAACAATTAAATGATTACAGGAACGCAGGCGCATTTACACGTTCCCACCCTAACTCCCACACATGCAAAATCTCATAATCACACGAGAATAGATGCTGTACACAAACTTGCACTCACCACACACATCTTATACTCCTAGGTCCAAGTGCTCATACCCTAGAAGGGTGTCCAGCCCCCAGACCCAGAAGGTGATCCTCATCACCAGGATGGAGGAGAGTAGACTGCCCAAGCCACAAGCAGAGACCAGGGCCGAGCATTGTCCCAACCTGGGCAAACCTGCTCCATACTCCAACCCCCCGCCCAGATTCCAGCCCCGACGTCCCCCACCATACATCCAAAGACGGGGCAACACAATTTAAACGAGCCAGCCAACCAGAGCCCACCCCACGAACCCAGAGGTGCCCAGATGGGCTTGCCATGCTAACCCACACAGCACCCCCCTGCCACGTAGGCCACACAGAGCAAAACCGGCCAGCCCACCCACCGAAGCCACACGCTACTTAACCCACCTTTCCACACCAGAACCCCGCACCCTATTCCTGGGAAGAGCAGGAGCATGGGTCCCAGCCCCGATTGACCCGTGAGACCCAACGCCCAACCCCAGACCCCAGATGGCAGTCAGAGAACAAGGGTGTGAAAAAACCCCAAGCCTAAAATGTTGTGTTGTTGCATGTTGTTCTCAAGTGTCCTAAATATGTGTCATAAAAAGGTCATAAAGGAAAGGGTCTAAGTTGTCCCAAAAAAAGTGGGGCCCAGGTTGCCACAAGACAGCGGGGATGGGAAATCCTCCCCACACCCCAGTGATGCTCCCACTCCCCAAGGTCTTACATGTGTGGCAGCGTGATGGAGCAAGCTGAGGGAGGCGGATGGGGAGGGAAGGACTGGGGACCAAAATGCCCTCCCAGGGAGTCAGCTTCCCTGTTGACTCCGATAGGCACCCCCATTCTCTCCAAAGCCCACTCGGAGAGGGAGGCACCATCTGGAGCGCCATCAAAATCTGTGGGGCCCAAGGCTATGCACAAGCGCAATCAGAACCAACACCCCAACTATCCTGGGACCACCCTAAGCCCCCCCAACCCCACAGCCCTGCCGGAGAGCCCACACAGTCATACCTGAACCAATCACAAAACCATGACCATTCCCCCCAAAACAACTCCAGTCAGCAAGCCCACCTGAACCATACAGACCTCATGACCTCCAGACAGAATCAGTATTGATACTCGTCACAAACTAGAACCGAGACAGGGAGCCAAAGCCAGACACTGAGCCACCCTAGTTGTCCAACCCCACTCCCTGAAGGGGAGAGCACCTGCAATGAGATGTTAGGAACCAAACTCCCCACCAGCTTATAAGGCCCCAATGCACACCAGTGCATCAAAGGCCCCCGGGTAAGGGTTGACACCTGAGCATACACCGCCCCAAAGCCCCAGCAACATACTCCCAAGGACCCAAGGCCCTGCCCGGACACCTGCCCTAGGGCGACACATCCCAGGAACCCCGAGGCCCCCAGGCCAATAAGGTGAATGATGAGACTTAGGGTACTGAACCATCTGCCTCCCCACCCCCGACTTATCCACAATGTTATCTCCAGCAATGGAAGCCAAAGCAGAAGTCCCTGTTGTACGCCGTTTATTTAGGCAAAAACAATGCATTTATATGGACAGAAGTAATGCAGTGCAGTTTGCACTGGTTCTGTGATACATAAGGGGTACAGGGGTCAAAATGAAATATGACAGGGCAGGCTGGAAACTGTACAGACAGAGTAATTGAACTCTTCTGGAGAAATGAAAGAAGGATGGATTATTTGTATAAAGAATTCTGAATTTTGCAGAGTAAAATGCTGCTATGTTCTGAAATAAAAGTGCAGTTCTATGAGGTTATTATCAATGTTTTGTTTATGTGTCACAGCTGTAGTTGCAGTAGGAGACTTGTACACCCTGGGTTTGTTTCTTTAGTAAAGGCATTTATTCTGACTACACAAGTTATCTATCTGCGATGCAATGGATCTTTACTGTGCAATTCTGCATTATAAGCTGTTTTTATAGCCATAAAACAGTTATTGAGGGGAGTACTGATTCAGATGGAGCTCTACTGAAGGCCTAGGTGTGAAATGCACGCCTCATCACTGCTCAGTGGAGTAGTATCTGTGTGAAACGCAGCAAAGAAATAAAATCTAAACAAACAATGGCTCATATCTCATCCTTTTTAAAGAGATGGGCACTAGATTCGGTCTATTCCTAATGTCTCAACTATAAGAGTCTGTTGTAGAAGGATGCAGGGGAAAGATCCCATTTAATTTCCAGTCATCACAAGAAAACCTCTCTAATAAACTACCTACATTAACCATTTGTCTGAAGGAAATGACCTTAAACTAGTTAAACATCCCTGTTGTCGCCAGATACAGTGAAGAAACTGTTACTTTAACATCATACATAGTATGATAAATTACTGAGCATCCTTGCTAACTAATGCCAGCCTTGTGTTTTATTGGCTTTAACTAAACTGTAGAGTGGATTTTACACTGGTTCAACTTTATATGAGACAGCCAATTATCTTTGATTAGATAATTGCAACTGAAAACAACACATGGCTTCAAAGACAGATGTTTGAGTTGTTTTACCAGCTCTTATGCTCTTACGCCTTGTTTCTGGTCTGCAGTTATTTGATATTTTATTGTCATTGTCACGATTTGGGTTTTGTCTTGGTTTATGTTATCAGATTTATTAGTTAAGTTTCTGATTTTGGGGTCTTGTTTGGTTTTGATTTAGACATGTTTTTCTGTTTAGGTTACCTGTTTTCCACCTGTCACTTTATCAGCTCTGTTCGGTCTCCCCTCAGCAATCTGTCAGCTTTCTTGCCTTGATTAGATCCACCTGCTCACTTATAATTAGCCTTCACTCCTGTTCACCTGCTCACTCCCCTATATAGTCCTGCCACAAACCTCTGCTATCTGCCAGATCATTTAACGAGCCACGGTGAGTTTAGTTCCAGCATTCTTTATTCTGATTGACCTGTTGACGATAACCCGAGAGCCTTTTTGATTCTGAGCCAGCCTGTTCCCTGATCTGTTTTTCCTGCCCTGTCTGACTGATTTACCGGTTTACCGACTAGTTTCTGTCCTATGGTTATCCGAGCTTGCTTTGCCCTGTCTGTACCTCTGCCTATTTTGGACTGCTTTTTGTGTACCGGATTTTGGACTGCCCTTTTGACTATTGAGCCCGCCTGTTCCTGTTTTCATTATTAAAATCCTGTTTTTTGCCTTAACCTCACTTGTTGGGTTTGAATACTGGGTTTGCCTGATTCACGATCATAACAGAATGATCTGGCCCACTAAAACCTATCGCCCAACAAGTTTTTAGAGGTTTTTTTTTTTCCCCCTCCACACGCTATGGCTTGGGAGGGTTCCAGATTGGCGTTCTGTCCCCCTGGTATCGGTCCCAGACGCCATCTCTCCAGCAGCCGCAGCAGCAGTAACCCGCTGCCTGCTCCGAGTTTACGATTGGGAGGGCTCTTTGTCACAAATTCAGATTCAACTCAGAATAGAAGGGATCACTCACCCAGCGACACCGCTGTCGGCTCTGCCCATGGGTTTTATCCAGAACCAACTTTGTTTATGGAGGTCGAAGCGGAGGTGGTGCGGGATCTTCGTCCGGATCTTTTTTTCTCTCTCCCTCCAGAGGAGGAGATGCAGGGAACGCTGTGGGTTCCACCGATCCCGGCTCTACCGACAGGATCAAACCTCCAGCAAGTCCTGCCGTCCCGCCGTCGGAGGAGGGGACGGAAACCTGTGGGTCGCTCCTTCACCCGTTCTGTTCGGCCGACAGGCGAGTCAGTACCGCGCCCGTCCGTTGCCACTTCCTGCCCAGTGGATCGGAGTCCGGTGCTTCCCAGAGCTGAGCAGCCCACAGCGCCTCCTGTTGGCGCCCGTGATGCTGAGGATCTGGCTCTGGAGGACCAGTTAAGAGCTTTTGCCCCTATTATTAAAGACCTTAGGGAGGCTCTTTTCTGCCAGTATTCAGAGGAGCTGGAGGCAAAATTAAAGGAGGTCGAGGGGCACTATAGAGCGGCTCTCCAAGGGTTCTATAGTGGACTCAATCCTGTCCCCAAGGGTCCAGCCGACGCCCCGGCACCTGCACCTGTCCCAGAGGACCCGCCTCCTACCTCAGCTCCAGTGCCGGCCTCCGGCAGCTATAAGGCAGCACTGTCTGCGCAGCCGGCCCAAGACGCTGCAACCCCGGAGGGTCCGCAGCCGGCCCAAGACGCTGCAACCCCGGAGGCTCCGCAGCCGGTCCAAGACGCTGCAACCCCGGAGGCTCCGCAGCCGGCCCGAGACGCTGCAACCCCGGAGGCTCCGCAGCCGGCCCGAGACGCTGCAACCCCGGAGGGTCCGCAGCCGGCCCGAGACGCTGCAACCCAGGAGGGTCCGCAGCCGGCCCGAGACGCTGCAACCCAGGAGGGTCCGCAGCCGGCCCGAGACGCTGCAACCCAGGGGGGTCCGCCGCCGGCCCGCGACGTGGGAACCCAGGAGGGTCCGCCGCCAGTCTGCGACGTGGGAACCCAGGAGGGTCCGCCGCCAGTCTGCGACGTGGGAACCCAGGAGGGTCCGCCGCCAGTCTGCGACGTGGGAACCCAGGAGGGTCCGCCGCCAGTCTGCGACGTGGGAACCCAGGAGGGTCCGCCGCCAGTCTGCGACGTGGGAACCCAGGAGGGTCCGCCGCCAGTCTGCGACGTGGGAACCCAGGAGGGTCCGCCGCCAGTATGCGACGTGGGAACCCAGGAGGGTCTACCACAGGGCCACGATGAGGGGGTTCAGACGAGCCCTCTTTCAGGCCGCAACTCGGGGGCTCATCGGGACACTAGGCGCCGTGGTCCTCGCCCAGACGACAAGCGGCGCCGTGGCTCTCGCCCAGACGACAAGCGGCGCCGTGGCCCTCGCCCAGACGACAAGCGGCGTCGTGGTCCTCGCCCGAACGACAAGCTCCGTCGGGGGCCTCGCCGAGAAGACAAGCACCCAGAGCCCCATGGAGACTTAGAGGTCCCTGGACCTCTTCGGAAGCTCTTACCCCCTCATCTTTGGCTTGACAGCCAATTTCCCAAGTGGCTGACCAAACTGTCTTTGTCGGAGGTTCTGGAAGGGTTATTGATGAGGTTCTGGGTGTTAAAGGGTCTGGGAGCATCTGAAGTCTGTGGTCCGGGGCCTCCTGAACCTGAAGCCTGTAGCCCGGGGTCTCCTGAACCGGAAGCCTGTAGCCAGGCCCCGTCTGAACCTGAAGCCTGTAGCCAGGCCCCGTCTGAACCTGAAGCCTGTAGCCAGGCCCCGTCTGAACCTGTAGCCTGTAGCCAGGCCCCGTCTGAACCTGTAGCCTGTAGCCAGGCCCCGTCTGAACCTGTAGCCTGTAGCCAGGCCCCGTCTGAACCTGTAGCCTGTAGCCAGGTCCCGTCTGAACCTGTAGCCTGTAGCCAGGCCCCGTCTGAACCTGTAGCCTGTAGCCAGGCCCTGTCTGAACCTGTAGCCTGTAGCCAGGTCCCGTCTGAACCTGTAGCCTGTAGCCAGGCCCCGTCTGAACCTGTAGCCTGTAGCCAGGGGCCGTCTGAACCTGAAGCCAGTAGCCAGGGGCCGACTGAACCTGAAGCCAGTAGCCAGGGGCCGACTGAACCTGAAGCCAGTAGCCAGGGGCCGACTGATCCTGAACTCTGTAGCCAGGCTCCTCCTGAACTCTGTAGCCAGGCTCCTCCTGAACTCTGTAGCCAAGCGCCTCCTGAACTCTGTAGCCAGGCGCCTCCTGAACTCTGTAGCCAGACGCCTCCTGAACTCTTTAACCAGGCCTCTCTTCTAGCTCTTAGTCCGGCGTTGTCTCCAGCCTTTAGTCCGGCGGCAGGTTCTGTTCTTTCTCTCTCCAGACGTCGGTTCCTGAGGGTCCGGTTCTACCGACGGTCCCCGAGGTTGCTGCTCGGCCGCCGGCCTATGAGAGACCTGCTCCGCCGCCGGTCTATGAGAGACCTGCTCCGCCACCGGCCGCCGGACATCGTTGCTAACCGGGGCCGTCCTTCAGGACACCCGCCGGATTACCTGTCTCACAGAGGTCGTCCGCCGGAGAACCTGACACGCCTAGGACGTCCGCCGGAGAACCTGACACGCCTAGGACGTCCGCCGGAGAACCTGACACGCCTAGGACGTCCGCCGGAGAACCTGACACGCCTAGGACGTCCGCCGGAGAACCTGACACGCCTAGGACGTCCGCCGGAGAACCTGACACGCCTAGGACGTCCGCCGGAGAACCTGACACGCCTAGGACGTCCGCCGGAGAACCTGACACGCCGAGGACGTCCGCCGGAGAACCTGACACGCCGAGGACGTCCGCCGGAGAACCTGACACGCCGAGACCGTCCTTCGGGACGTCCGCCGGAGAACCTGACACGCCGAGGCCGTCCTTCGGGACGTCCGCCGAACAACCTGACACACCGAGGCCGTCCTTCGGGACGTCCGCCGGACAACCTGACTCGTCGGGGCCGTCCTCCTGGACGACCGCCTGAGAACCTGACTCGTCGGGGCCGTCCTCCTGGACGACCGCCTGAGAACCTGACTCGTCGGGGCCGTCCTCCTGGACGACCGCCTGAGAACCTGACTCGTCGGGGCCGTCCTCCTGGACGACCGCCTGAGAACCTGACTCGTCGGGGCCGTCCTCCTGGACGACCGCCTGAGAACCTGACTCGTCGGGGCCGTCCTCCTGGACGCCCGCCTGAGAACTTGACTCGTCTTGTTTTGTTTGAGTTTTTATTTGGACATTTATTTGATTCTAGCCCTCCATCCTGTACCTCCCTCCACCCACCCGAGCTAGTCTGTTTTGTTTCTGAGGCCGTCTGGAATCCGGCCTTGAGGAGGGGGTTCTGTCACGATTTGGGTTTTGTCTTGGTTTATGTTATCAGATTTATTAGTTAAGTTTCTGATTTTGGGGTCTTGTTTGGTTTTGATTTAGACATGTTTTTCTGTTTAGGTTACCTGTTTTCCACCTGTCACTTTATCAGCTCTGTTCGGTCTCCCCTCAGCAATCTGTCAGCTTTCTTGCCTTGATTAGATCCACCTGCTCACTTATAATTAGCCTTCACTCCTGTTCACCTGCTCACTCCCCTATATAGTCCTGCCACAAACCTCTGCTATCTGCCAGATCATTTAACGAGCCACGGTGAGTTTAGTTCCAGCATTCTTTATTCTGATTGACCTGTTGACGATAACCCGAGAGCCTTTTTGATTCTGAGCCAGCCTGTTCCCTGATCTGTTTTTCCTGCCCTGTCTGACTGATTTACCGGTTTACCGACTAGTTTCTGTCCTATGGTTATCCGAGCTTGCTTTGCCCTGTCTGTACCTCTGCCTATTTTGGACTGCTTTTTGTGTACCGGATTTTGGACTGCCCTTTTGACTATTGAGCCCGCCTGTTCCTGTTTTCATTATTAAAATCCTGTTTTTTGCCTTAACCTCACTTGTTGGGTTTGAATACTGGGTTTGCCTGATTCACGATCATAACAGTCATTTGAAGATACCAATTTTAAACATGTATTTATTTATTTATATTTATTGAATATTTACTTATTTATTTTGACCGAGAAGTAACTTCGTCTAGGGTATAAACCTTTTAGCTTAAATGTTAAATTCTCCAACATGTACTGTAACAATGCATGTCGGATGATTATTAAAAAGCAACACCATTTTGTTTGACTACATAGGGCCACAGCATGAGACACAAACCAGTGATAATACTATGGCAGCAGACATTTTCCTTCATTGTGGACTTTTAATCAAATACAACTTCACAACAATGACCGTTAAGCAAAGCTCACCTATCCTATGCACATTTTGTAATCTTTAGGCCAGTTTGTTTTGCTGTTTGGTCTAACCGCACACTTACTGGACCACTGGACAGACTTTGAACATTTTCTTATAATAAACCCATCTATTAGTGTAACTGTCATTGCCCAGGACTCAGAGGGCAGAGGCGCTGCCTCTTTGAAGTTTTGGGTGTTAAGGCGTCAGTCTGACTGCCACCATGCAGTCACTCTTCCCATGATACTGTGTGGGGGTGCTTTGATAGTAAAATATTGCTGTCATTAACCTTGCGAGCTACATTAGACTGGACTCCTGTCTAGGATTGTGTGTAATTAAAAATCAATTACATACTTCAATTGAAACTAACATTTCTACACATTTTACTAAGGCTGAACACGCTTCTGGAGCCACCTGTTGATCATCACAGACTGCCTCTCTGGGTCCCTGACCAAGACCCTTAGCCCCAGAATATGTCTCAAGCACCACAGTGTGGTAGTCCACTGGTCCCTAAGGGATTGGTTGAACGCTGAGAACCCATTTCACTGGGTTCTATAAAAAGTTGCAACGGCAAACAAATTGATGATCATAATTTAGAAACGGCTATTCCAAAAAAGAGTATTTTCTTTATTTCTTCTTTTGTCGCCAGTGTTGTATCACTTTTGAAAGGCAACTTCTCATTTGCCTATTTGCATTAAGGATGCACATATCTGACCTTCAGTGATTTTCAGGTCATTTACACCTTTTCTTCTGATTGCCGTTGTGCTTTAGATGGCCAGTTGGCCTGCCGGTAGATCAAGAATCTTTTATTGTCACTGCGTGCTACCATGGTGACATTTTTCCTGGGATATACTTCAGCTTTGAGTACACAAAATATCAACAAGCAATAAGTAAACAATGGGTACAGGTAATAACACAGCAAAAAATGTGTACAGGGTTTTTTTTCTTTTAGATTAAAGCATGAACAACAAATCAGTCTTTAGGGTCTGCAAGGACTCACACTGAGTTCCAAAAGTCAGTCCTAGTTAAATATGAAACTGTGCAATGAACATTCCTGATGGTTAATGTGCAATATTCTTGAAGCCTAATATAATGAACTGTGCATGAACTTGAGCAATGAAAAATTCCTCATCTGTCTCCTGATCTGGACGCTGCATCACGGGCCTTCAGCAGGGACCGCACTGTTAGGAAACACCCTGATTGTCTTTGTGGGTAGGACAGCATTGATGCAGAAGTGAATGTAAGAAATCACAGATGATGTGTAGCTTTCTAAGTCAGTGTCCTTTTTAAACACATCCCAGTCTGCGTTTTCGAAACAGTCCTGTAGAACTGAGTAGGCCTCCTCAGTCCTAACCTGAATGGTTTTTATCACAAGTCTGCTTCTGCAGATCAGTGGCTTGTAGGCAGGTATTAACTCCACCGTTATGTGGTCTGATGAACAGAGGTGGGGAGCTGCAACTTTATACGCTTTTGGGATAGTGCAGTAAACTTGATCTAATATATTATTGTCACTGGTTGGGAACTTGATGAATTTATCGTACTTGGGGAGCACAGCTTTTTGTTCAGCATGATTAAAGTCTCCAGCAACAATCACAGCAGCCTCTGGATTATTCTTCATTTGACCAGTGGAAAAGCAGAATAACTCCTCCAGGGCTAGCTAAGCATTAGCTTTCGGCTGGATGATAGGGCAACGATGATTACAGAGCTGTACTCTCTAACAAGTTTGAATGGTCTGCGCTGAACTGCTAGATATTCCAGGTCAGGGGAGGAGAAGGTTCCGATCATCTTTACATTTGTGCACCTGGCGGTGTGAATGCAAATCGGAAGGCCTCCTCCTTTCCTCCTCTCTGCAGTTACTGTTTGAGCTGCTCTGAAAAGAGAGCGGTTGGCTAGCTGCACGACGGCGTTGGGAATAATGCTCTCCAATCACGTTTCTGTAAAGATCGTTGCACAGCTGTCCATCTTACGTGAAGTAATTCTTAACCGGATCTCATTGAGTTTTCTGGCGAGGGATCTTACATTGGCCAGGACGAGGCTCGGTAGCGGTGGTCTGTGTGGGTTAGCTTTTAGCTGGTTGCGCAGGCCCGCACATCTGCCTCGCCATTTCCTTTTGCGCGTCTGCAGACGCCTGGGCCTCAAGGGTGGGTAGAGGGGAGCTTCTGTTGCTCGTTGCAGATCGGGATGGCTGAAGTCCAGTTTTGGGGGTTAGTACAGTCTGTGGGCTCCAGGGCAGAATCTCAGACCCAACAGCTCTTCCCTCCCATATTAGATCAAAGCATGGAGAGGTGATAACGCGAACAAAAATACGAAGACAAACAAAAAATGCCGAAGCTCCCAGGCGGTCGCAGCTACCCACACCGCCATCTTGGATTACTACAGCTACTGCACTGGGTATGTCCACTGGGATTCATGGTACCATCTGTAAATCTTATGCCGTTTGCATTAACAGTCCCATATAATAACGATGCCACCTCTGTGCTTCACCGCTGGGACCAAGCATTCACTGGTTGACGGTACTGGTTCGGGTTTCACCAGACATGCAGATTATTGAATAAATGTATCTTGTTTCGCTCCATCTACTCTTCTTGTGTGGAGCAATGAAGAAATAATTCATTTAGATTCTTGCTTTATGGGGGATGGCTCACAGAGACTACACTGTGGAGTGTCCTTCTCATTGTATGGACCGTTCTAGCAGCGCACAGACTGGGTTGTATTTCAACTTAAAACTCCATGCAGCACTAAATACTGGTGCAGTGGCTGTAGTTGGTATTGCACCTCCTTAGTAAGGCAGTAGCTTTCGTTTCTGTTACTGTTTGCTTGTCACTCACCTTTTCCTTTCTTTTATGAATACTCACATTAAGATAATATTTGTTATTTCTGCAGTCATAGTTGGAGTATGGAAAATATTCAACTCGTTTTTATAATTCATGCAGTTAGGCTGGATAAAACATCCGCCTAACTTTATTTTGTTATAGTTCCAACCTGCATTACAGCTGAAGCTAATAGATTAACTAGCGACATTAAGGTTTCTAATCTGGAGTCCATTTTACACAAACACACATTAATACACACATTAATTCAAGTGATATTGAGCAATATAATAGCAATGATGGACTTTTGTGAAGTGCGTTGTGCGACTGATGCAATGCTGTGTCCTAGAGTCTTGCTACAGATTCTCCATTGGTTTTAGGTCTGAACTTTGACTGGGCCATTCTAACACAGAGCATGAATGTGCTTTGATATAAACCATTCCGTTTTAGCCCTGACTGGGCTGTCATCCTACTGGAAGGTGAACCTGATAAAAGGTTTTCCCACAGCATGATGCTGCCCACGCTGTACTTGATGGTGGGGCTGGAGTACTCAGGGTGACGTGCAGTGTCAGTTTTCTGCCTCACATAGAGTTTTGCACATAGAAGAAAGAAAATATGGATTTTAAATAGGAGTAAAGGGGGTATTTCCAGGTAAATCCCAATAAAAGACTTTCGGGTTTGCATATTTTAACGTGACAAAATGAGAAAAAGCTCCATTGGCATCAACAATTTTGCAAGGCGCAGTGACTCATTATATTTGAAAAGATGTCTCTCAAATCCATTTGCTGAGTAGCCATGTTTGAGTATGGGGTAAGTCAAATTTCTTTAAATCAGATGGTCTCTGGTCCCCTTGCACACTGTGCTTGTCACCTCCTTCCTTGTCCTTTATCCAAGCACATCACTTTTCATTCAGATCAGCTGCAACGTTAACATGATCCAAAGTGTTCTGCAGCTCCAAGCCTCGTCCTCCAATCACACGTCTCCTGCACCACATGCCCAGCGGCAGGTTTTTGCTGTTTACGCCTGGCTACAAATAACGACAGAGCAGATGGTTAAAAGTTTCCACGCGGCGTGTGCGGGGAGCTGTCGCCGAGCCTCGACTGTTGCTGTCTCACTGTCCTCTCTCGCATGTTGGACCCCTTTGATGAGGGCGCACGACAGGTCCAAATGCACTGGAAAAAGAAACATCCTGAGACGTGCTTTGGGTTTTTGTGCTGTGTCTGTCTTTGTTTTTCCCAGCGTCTTGCTGTGTTTCAGTGTTTGTTTGTTTTTGGTCTGGTCTGGGGCAACATGCCAGCACGAGTCTGCATCACAACCAGCAAACAACAGCATTGGTTGGAGGAGAGGAGAGATTTAAGCAGAGAGCAAGGCTGGAATTAAACAAGGGCTGCTGTTCCTGTTGTTGCCTGATTGTCTCAAAGTGCTGTTTCATAACCTCGACCAGTTCCAGACTCACAAATCAGCAGTCCAGACATCCCCAGACCATCAAAACACCACATCAAAATACAACCAATCAGGGTTTTAAACACCTGCAAAGACCGTGCATCCTGGGTATGTGTGCGTGTGTGTGTCTGAGGGAGTCCAAAACTAGGTCAGACACAGAGAGACAGAATGACTCGAGTAAGAGAGAGAGAGAGGAAAAGATGGAAAAGACACAGGATTTATGAATAAAACAGTTGTTGGAAAAGTTGTTAGTGAAGTGGGTGATAGAAAGAGATAGATTTGAAGAGAGTGCTTAATTAGGGGCAAACACAGAAAGCTAAACACGTCACTTCTCTCTCCCCTCACAGCACAGCCTTCATCATCAGGGTGGCTGTTTGTTCAGAGATTTTCATTGTTATTGTTGCTGTCCTTCGCAGTATTGTGGAAGCCACAGCTGTACCACTAATTTCAGTAATGATACTGGCTTTTGCAATTATTTCTCTCTCTGTCTCCCTGTCCCTCTCTCTCTCTCTGTCTCTCTCTCTCACACACACACACACACACACACACACACACACACACACACACACACACACACACACACACACACACACACACACACACACACACACACACACACACACACACACACACACTCACACACACACAAGCACACAACCTTGTTTAAAATACAGAGTGAGGACCGTGCCTTGACTTCCATTGATTTTCAACCCTTTCTATGGCCTAACCCTGAACCTAATTGGCACCAATTAGTCCTAAACCTATTCAATAGCCCAAAAAAGCGAGAACCAGAAATTGTCCTCTCATCACATTCAAGTGAAATGAGCTAAACATGTTCTCACTTAGTTGCAAGTACAAGTACAAGTACACACACACACACACACACACACACACACACACACACACGAAAAGGGACATGAAATGATAAAATAATCAGGAAGTACCAAGAGCTTATTATTCTCGTTGTGTATCTTGCAGAAGTAGAGAAGTGCATGTCATGAATTTTCAAAATGTACCCAGGCTTTCTTCCCGCTCCCTTTCACTTTCTTTGTGATGCCTTGCAGGAGAAAAAGGGAGCGAACATGATGCCACAGTTCCCCCATGTGGCAGAAAGTCAGTATTACACGCTGGTAAAAATCCTGATGTTTCCTCCTATTCTTCAAACTTTATAGCACTTTTTATTGATGAGCAACTGTCTGTGGCTTCATTACTCAACTTCAATGTATTTAAATTTAATTTGGTGCTTTATATACATACTGTCGTGCAGATACACTCATAGCTCTTAAACACTTTCCCATTTTGTCCCATTGCAAGCACAAACCTCAATGTATTTTATTGGGTTTTTATGTGATAAACCAACGATTCCATATTCCTTTTTTGACAAATAATATGAAGTGTGTCGCTTTAGCCTCCTCTATTTTGTAGAACTACAAATTAAAGACAAAAGTCTTTTTGGGTCTCTACCAACTTTGCACATCTACAGATGTCAGGTTTTGCTCATTTTAATTATTTTTATTTATTGGCAAAATAGCTCATTGAGGTTGCATGAAGAGTGAACAGCAATATTCAAGTGTTTCCAAAGACTCTCAACTAGAGTGAGACCCTAACTTTGACAGGGGGATTTCAACTCATTGATATTTCTGGCTGCAGGCTCAGGGTAGTTGTCCCTCTGGAAGGGGAACCTGCGCCCCCTTATGTAGCCTCTAACAAGTTTCCTTCCAGTACTGCCCTGTATTATGCTCCATCTATTTTTAATCTATTTTCTGATCAACTCTGACCAGCTTCCCTGTCCAGGATATAAAAAAAAAACGTCCCCACAGCATGATGCAGCCATTGTTATGTTTTACAATGGGCAAGGTGCGTTCAGGATGATGTGCTGTGCATGTTTTGCATTTAGGCCAAAACTGTCCGTTTTGGTGACATCTGACCAGCGGTGCTTCCTCCACACATTTCCTGTGTTCCCTATATGGCTTGTGGGAAACTTTAAACACATCTTCCATGGCTCTCTATCAACATTGGTTTTCAAATTAGGTGACTTCTGAATGCAAGTGGGTGAACTTGTTTTCATGTATGAGTGTCTGAGTAAAGGGAGGCGAACACAAACACCTGCTCCGGTTCTCAGATTTTCCTTGCACTGGAATAAAATCATCCCAATGAAATACAGTGTAATGCAACAAAATAAAGCGCCATATATATATATATATATATATATATATATATATATATATATATATATATATATATATATATATGTATGTATATACAAATTTATTTGAAGGTTTACATTGGTGCTGTATATTATGGTTCACGCTGATTATGTCTGTATGTGTGGCTGAAATTACTGATGATTTCAGAGGAAATTATCTTTTTCATGTAGGGTTGCAGGGAAGTACTTATGAGTCATTGGTAGCACAACACATGGGTCCAAAAACATGAGTCAAAGCTACCGGAGGAAGATCAAACTTTATTTATTGAAACTGCTTGCATACAAAATATATTGCACTATAACCAGACATGTCCACCCAAACATCTTAAATGCAGGTAGTATATACAAAAGAGAAAACAAAGATTAAAATGCCCAAAAAGTGCACACAAGGTTTTACAGCTTTTTGAATTACCCTGGTTTAAGTATCTACAGATGCTCTGCAAGTCGTCACTTTCTGGCAATCTATAGTTGAATAGCCCATAATGTGAACACCTAGTATTCATCGATGTTACCTTCTACAAATAACTGCTGTCTGACGTCTGAGCTGATGATGAAAAACACTGTTTGGATTCACCTTCGTGGTTTAGCCCAAAACGAACTGCAATGGAGCTCACGGCGGTTCTGAAGTATCTTTAAATACCTGCCGTAGAGTAAACATCAAATGTGTGCCATGTTCCACCACTGCGTTGTGACTTCAAATGAAAGAATCCAAACCAAGTCATTGCATTAGCAGTTCTGGTCTATAGTCAGGACAGCACTCATGTGACAATCACATGGATTCTTATAACTACATCCACAGAAATACTCTCCACTGAGCCGTAAAGTACTACACCCAACCAGATGTATCTCTACTTTATTTCTAATTCGGAATCAATAAGGTCTAAATGCTGAAGGCAGGCTTCTAGACCCAACTTTCGGTTCCACTAGCTTACAAAGACACATTTCTAGGTGAGACACAAGTGGGTTTACAGTGATTTGCAAGTTTCAGAAGCAGTGCTCCTTCAAAGAAACCCATCATCAAGGTTTAAACACTTTGGACTGGATTTCATGTTCCTGGGATCCCCTGTAAAACGTGCAGAAAACGCTGCACCGTTATGTCTTAAATGCTGCACATGGAGCCATTTGGCAGCCCACTCCCATTTGCACTGGTTGTGTCATTTGGGATCCCAAATGGTTCAGGAGCCATGTGATTGGATGCAGCCAATGCTGTTCATGCATCTTGGCATAGGACGAAGGTCTTGATAGTTACCCCACTGAGATGAGCTTCGTGCCACGAACTGAGCCGTTCTGATCACAGATGAGTTTAGATGCCAGGTTACTAGCTAACAGCAGAGCTGCAAAACAACGTCACCACCAGGCAGTCAAATGCTTCCCAAGCAATATTTCCTCAGTGACCTCAGCTGGTCTGCATGCAACAGTCGTCTTTCACTGTACTGTTTTATACTTATTTACATACATTGGTGTTCTTCAGCAGTACTGTTTGTTAGTGATCGCACTAATAATCCAACCAAAACACTAAAACATCCTTCAGCTTTTGCTCTCCAGGACTAATTTACTCTCCAGCAAGTCAAAACACATCCAGCCTGAACTTGGAGAACAGATAAAAATAAATAAAAAAAAAAAACACCAACGCACAACCACAGCTGGAGAGAATCCCCTCCAATATGTGTGACAAGAGCGCTAAAGCGAAGATCTCCAAAACATTTATAGCACTTTCCAACAATCCAACAGGTGCAAAATCTATCCTGTGCAAGGTAAGTCTACCTAGCCGCTCTTAAGACAATAAATACCAGGTTTTTAAAAGATATCTAGGGTGTTTGAAAATGGCAATTTTCAAACACACTAGATATATCAGATATAGATATATCTAGGGTAGATATATCACGGCAGGAGTCAGACGCTGCTGGTGTAGACTGCAGGCATGGCTAACAATCACACAGAGACTATATTTACTATCACTCTTTAAGTTCAGTTATAGATCAGAATAAAAAAAACAAGAATAAAAATATGCTTATTTTCTGCAGGTTTTGCCAATTCAAACCCAGTTTAGTCTCACAACAGATGAAGCTAACAATCCTCGCCGCAGCCACTTTGAAATCAGCTACACCTTAGCACGTGTTAGCATATATCTTTAGCTACGTTTCCTTAGTCTATTGAATAGTCCAAACCCATTTGAAAACACAAAACTCTAAATTTGCTTGTTAATTTCTGAGTTTTTGATAGCGTTGACTGTTACATGCCATGATGGATCCCTAGTCATTGCCTCAACAGCCATTTTGTCCCTTCTTCCACTCCATACCATACCTGTGTACCAAAACCATGGCATATCAGTTTAGTTTTCTTTAGCTATTTTGATGAAATATAGACATAAAACGCAGAAATGTACTTTATGTAGATATTTTTCCAAAGGAGTTATTACTGCACGCTTTTCTTAATTTGTGTTGACCCTTATGGAACTGGACAGATTGACACTCATAATTAAACCAAATTAACTGAGTCATGACTGGCTGGTAGATCTTTCTTGTAGCAATGACGCTACATTTCCTTACAGTAGACTATGAGTCTAGAAAATTACCCATTGTCAAGGAAATTTGAACTGAAGCATAGCTGGTACGAAATTCATTTGGGAGCGTCCAATGGAGGCTGAACCCCAAATAAACCTCTGGTACAAAACCCCCAAAACTATAAAGGTGGCGAGAGGACCAGATGATCAGAACCCAAAAAATTTACCAACATGAAACCAGAACATTTTAGTTTATCAGATCTGGGGGTAGCAGAGAATCTAAATGTTGATGAAATCGTGACAATTATTTCAATACTGTCCTCTTTATCAGAGACCCTTTGTAAAGTCAGGGTCCCTCAATCATTAGGTCAGATTCCCTGAGTGGGGTCAGTATTTTATCCAGTACTGGGCAGATTTTCTTAATGTCAGATGAAAATGTCCTCCCTCTGCAAAGCTCTTTAAATCAACTGTATGTAACCCAATCCTACTAGAAAGGAATCTATTTTTCTGCACATCCTCGAGTTTATTCTGAACAGCTCAAGCACTTAGCTCAATATTAAACAAGAAAAACAAAAAAGAGAAAATAGCAAAGAGCGCATTTGAAACAATTGTACAACCCCCCCCCCCAAAAAAATAAAATAAAAATGACAATATATACAGTATGTCATACTTGCTTAGATGCTTTTTCTTTAAACATACCCTAGATGCTCTACTGACAGTAGAGGTTACTTACAGTGGACCCATTGGTTGATGCACTAGTTTCACATTTTAGTGCTGGGGAAATTGACATATATTATACTTATTTTAAAGTGGGAAAAATATTTCTAAAAAAAAAGACAACCTGTTTCATGACTTTTTACTCATGTCACCATTTCCTAAGATGTTATACAAGTTCCACACGGCGCATACTCTAAGGTGTGTGTTTTGAGTTCTTGACTGGCTACACCAAGCCAAACGCCTATTGCAAAAACTATATGTTCAAGTTCACTCAATGTCTGAAGTCCAGATGAAAGATGTTCATGCAACGCAAGACTGAAAAAAAAGACTTGGCTCAACCTAAGCCAGGTCTTCAGTTCCATTATCAGGTGTTAGAGCGGCATTAGGAGTAGGTTCACTTACTACTTTACACCCAGAAATGAAACTTTTAAAAAAGGGTGTGTATGTGAGGTGTAAGTGGCCACTTAAGACTTGCTCAGAATTTCACAGATCGGCTGAACTGGGTCATGAGCTACAGGCTTCAATATGTCAAGTGCACTAAGATACAACACCTTCTTGCTCAGGTGCTTACAGAGGCCACTTTCCTTACGTGCTGAAACCACCACTCATGAACCTTTAATGCCTTGCAGTCAGACCTCGGCTGAAGTCAGAGTAACGCAGAAGAATTGAGTTTTAACTTCAGAAAAGAGAACATCCTGAGACACTTGGACCGAGTAATCCTCCATGCCCGATTTATATGCCTAGGCTGTGATGCTAGCCACAATCAAAGGCACATGTCATGAAATGGACTCAAAGGTTTCCCCTACGCACTCAGGTATCAGTGAAGGGCATTATAGAGTGCTAAAATGAAAACAATTTGGACTTTCCTTTAGAAACGTTTGCTCAAGAGTTGCATTGAATGAACTGTTTCTGGTAAGTAGGCCAAAAAGGTCACCTCTAGACGTGCGGGATTCCTAATAAAAGGCTTCGCCAGATCCATTTAAAGTCTCTTCGCTTCACTGTTTGTTATGCATAATTTTTTTTCTTTCTATAAAAATGTATCAACTCTACAATTACGGTAGGTGCATCTAGAAAAACGACAACATATTTTGTAGCAAAAAAGGATAGTTAACGGTTTCTGAAGTGTTTGTGTTAAATGATAAAAAGCCGACCGATTCACAGTTAAGCCTTAAAATTTCTTGAGTGCTTTCGTAGACGCTAACTTTTTAACACAAGCTGTTTTTTTTCCTTAAATCATAAAAGCGAGAAAAAAAATCCTATATTAGCCCATTTTCATTATTGCAGTCATTTTGAACTGAGAACTTTAATAAAAAAAAAAAATGACAGGAAATTAACTTTTAAGGCTTTCTCGCCAGCTAAACGTATCTCTTTCATGCAAATTATTAACAAAAATCTGTGAATACAACGTTAAAATGCGTCATTACAGTTCAAAGACATTACATTGTTTTAACCTTCATTATGGGGAAAACTCTTGGGAGGGGGGGGGACTTCTTTAATTTTTAAAAACAGCCGTTTCTCCCATGAAGAATCACAGAATCTCCATTACACGTCAATATGCTGATGACTGTTTCCTTAAAATGAGCTAAATTTACAGACAAGGAACATAAACCCAAGGCACAAACATAAAGGAGCCTCATAATGACTGAAAAACAAGAAGCTCACACAGTTTCTCAAAATCACAGGCACATAATGACTGCTTCACCGACTCTCTCATAGCTGTACAAAAATGTCTCGTTTGCGTCAAGATGCAGCCAAAATGTGACGTTTAAGAAAACGTAAACAGGAAAAGGGATAGTTCACAAATATGCTGGATAACCAGAAGGGGTAAAACCTCAACCAAAACAACTGATATTTCATCTACAGTTAGACAAAAAGATGTATACATGACTAGACTTGATGAATTGATAAGTTAAACAAGAGGACTGTCCTGTTTCCACCTGCCCTCGACTTAAATTGACTTGTTTAATGTAAGTGAATGGAATGAGAAAACAAAGTAAATGCAGGTTGGAGCCTTCATCTGACAGCTCTTTAGTACCACCCTGTGAATCAGTGCAGCAGAGTCAAAACCAGTGCAGGTGTGCTGCGATGAAGCCGTATCACAGCACAGGCACTGCTTGAATAGTCTACTTTACAGGTTGGAGCCATAAGTCAGTGGTTTTACCTTTTTCTCATATCAGCAATCTGCTCACAAGAGGGGTGGAGCATTTCTTTTACAAAGTGACAGTGGAGGTTGTTCAACTAGCCTGTTGGAAGTTACTGCTGTGTCTCAGTTTGCTTTTGAACAAATGAGTCAGACCAAAGTGGCTCACATGTAAGTCAGAATCTGTTTGACCGTTTACAATATTTAGGTATCAAACGAAATGCAGGTCTTTTAAATAACAGCATGATGTAGAGCCTTGCTTCAGGAGTGCATACCTGTTTGTATGTCAGTGTCAAAAGGTACAAAATAAAAGTGCCATCTGCAAAACATTCTCCCACAACCACACATCTCCCACATGTACAAGTTATTTGTGGTGACACTTAAAATCTCTGATTCGCTACTCTGTCGAACTGAGAATTGTAATAAATCTGGTCTCGTGTTGCAGCTGACTTTGAAATGTTGGATTTTGGAGTTTTAGACAACCAAAACATATTTCTGTACCGGAGGGAAAACACAGCGAACACTGATCATTTCTATAATTCTCCTCTACAAGTAAAAATGTAGACGTTTATGTAGAAGAAACCTTGCCAAGCGGCTAAAGTTGCTTCCGCAGGTTTCTGCTGTCGTCTTCATTCGTGTACGTTTCTGTTTCCTCGTGGCAGTAAGCCTGAATGGGCTGGGAGAAAAAACATTGAGATTTCGATGAAGTGAATCGGGATCTTTATTCCAGCTAATTTTTCTGTGACGGAGGAGCTTTTATCAAAACTCTTCTTCTTCTTTTTCAAAAAACGGTACACCTTCCTTAACTCCAGAGAGGAAGAGGAGACGACACCAGGCAGGAACAGAGCGAACCAGCAGAAACCAGACGACCTCTGGTTTAAGACGTCACTAAATGTTTCCATGCTGATGGAAATGTGTGTCCTCTTGTGTGTGACAAAGACAGGAAAAAGAAAAACGCCAGATTGTAGGGTGGTGTATGAGAAGTTGTGTGTGTGTGTGTGTGTGTGTTTGAGAAGGTCCTCCATCGGTGGATCTACGACACGCCGTTCACCAGCGCCGGAACGTCCTGTTTGTCCTTCTTCATCCCTCGATCTCTGATGGGTCTCTGATGATGATGACGAGGCTGGCCCTCGCCTCCGACGCCGATGGCGCTCTGGGATGAGGAAGGCCCACCTCCCCCTCCTCCTCGCCCAGCCGACGAATGCTGCACGCTGCGCTCGTTTCCATCCACACGAATCTGCGGGGTGAAAGAACATTAAATCTGCTGCCGCCCTCACGTTTGTTAAACACGATTAAAGTAGAGTGGACTTTTTAATTATTCCTACCCCTTGACATTTTCACCTGTCGTCATGTTACAGGCACAAACTTTAAAGTAGTGTGCTCTGATTTTAGGCGATGCAGCAAGATAAAGTAGTTCCTAATCGTGAGGAAAACAATATTCAATTCAATTTTATTTATATAGCGCCAATTCATGAAACATGTCATCTCAAGGCACTTTCCAAAGTTAAATTCAGATTATACAGATTGGTCAAACAATTTGCCATATAAGGGATATTGTTATCTTTTCACAACTACAAAAAAAAAACAGAACGGTGTACGTCAATATTTAGCCCGTTTGCACCATCAGCTACAGCTGAAGAAGAATGCAAGGATCCACACCAAAGTGATGCTGAAGAATATGGACCATGCCAGCGGCAACATCTCAAAGCAGACTGTCCAGCCGACACTGTGTGAAGCTGGGTTCCGTGGATGCCGAGTAGGGATGTAAACTAATAATCGAATTATGATCAATTGTTAATCATAAGTCGATTATTAGTTTACTGTTAATGGTTTTTTAGATTAAAAATTGTTCCGTTTGATTAACTGATAACGCCCGCTTAGGGGGACCTTCTTTCATCGTTGTAGTGCGGTTGCATTCCAGAAGGGGGCGCTGCTGCTCACCCTTAAACGGAGCCAGACCATGGACGTTTCTTGCGTTCTTGAGCGTTCTCGTGTGCTCGTGTGCTCGTGACACGTCATCAGCCTCAGCCCGAGCACTGTTCCAATTGCCGAGAACGGCAGGGCGAGAACGCACCACATCCCCGGATGTTGTTCTCGCCCCGCCCTCTTTATCGAGCATGCATCCGAGCAGACTTGTGCGTTCTTCAGACTGACCGCTTTCCCAGAATGCACCGCGGCAAGATAATTTTTAGGCTTTTTAGAAATTAAAAATGTTGTTTTAAAAAAATTTTTCAATAAGATTTATTGTGGTGTAGTATATAAATAGTTTTGAATGTTAAAGAAATGCTAAAGAACTGTGCGTCTCATGACGTCACAAGTACGCTTCTGTTCCAATACACCATACGTGCTGCGTGCTCGCGTTCTTGTCAAGTCCGATCTTCCTGTGTTCTCGCAAGACCGGACTTGACGAGAACGCGAGTCCGTACTCGCGTTCTCGTGAATTGAGAAACGGCCCATAATAGCTGTAACATAAATAATCAGTATGGAGGCAAAGATAGGATTGTGAAAAGTCCCCAACAAAGTCTGTTGTGGGATTATTGTACACCGTTTCATGACGACAGGGAAGCAAAATGCTCTTTATGCACTTCTGTTAATAAATCTAAACACTCGACGAGCTCCTTACGTTATAATAAGGTGACCAGATATCCCTGATTTCAGTGTTGAATGGACGGGAACAACAAGAGCCATTATGGTGGGTGGTCGTGCTGCTGATAGCGTTACATAGTAGCACAAGAAGAGCCGAGCACACAGTCGCTCTTCCGCTATTGGTTGTATTCAGCCTCTCAGGGATATTTGAAGTTGTTACTTTTATGGTTTGTTTAAACCTTTAGCTTAAATGTTACGCTGTCTCTAAATGATAGTTTTACATATGGGGGGTATTAAGTGTTTCACGTATTTTATTCTTGTCATCTTATTTTCTTCTATTCAGTCACCTAATAAATTCCTGTTATGTTCAATTTTATAAATATACTTAAGTTCAATAACGTGAGAGAAAACCACATATTTGGTTAATTCAGTCAAAATTTGATACAGCTGGCACAAACAAGTGTTCAAATATAATATAATCCCTTTTTTTATTTAACATATTGTGAAAATCTTGCCCCTCCTGTTATGAAAAGACTCTGGTAATACAAGAGAAAAGAAAGGTTTTTAAGAAAATGGCAGCTTGTCAATTAATCGTTAATCGATTGATAAGATCAATAAACTTTAGACAAAGTCACTAAGGGATAACTTGCAGAACAATGAGGAAGACCTCTGGGGTTCTGTTTTGTGGGTCAGATGAAATAAACAGTGACGTAGCCTTCATTTGGTGTAAAAGAAAGGAGACGCTTTAAATGATTCAACAAATATCAAGCAAGAAGCTCAAACTAAGTTGAAAGAAACCACAGAAAACCTCTTTACCAGAGTGGAAAATATAACAGAGCCTCATCCTGGACCTTCCTTAGACCCTCATCTTTCATCTTGTTATCAAGTATTAATATTTCAGTTACTAATACTGTATATATATATAATAGATTTCTGTGTTTTATTTTGCATAAATACAAATATTTGGACCTTGCATCATGCACTATGTGTTCATCCATCGTGTAAACAGCCAATGAGAACATGTTTGCAGAGCACTGCACATGCTTCCTACAAAGACTTTTATTTTTAGCCTGTCATGCAAAGTTAAAAACTGTAAAATCAACAACAATGACTACTTTTACACATATTTGTAACTGGTGAACCGATGAAGACATGAATCTGACAAACTAATATCAAACTGGCCAGTTTGCACAGCGTGACAAAAACCAGAGTTTTTTTAGAATCAGACTAAGGAGAAATTAAGTATTGTGGTTTGACAGCACCAGGAATCTGCAACCATTGCCGTTTTGAGTCACGTATCACACAGAAGGTTCATTTAGAGCTAAATATACCACAACCTCTAAAATTAAAAACACGATTCATAAAGCTGTGGCATTCACGTTATCAAGCCAGGTGTGATATAAATCATATAGTGACAATCTGGAGTAAACCAGAAAGTAAAATCAGAAGTCAGAGCCCTGTTGGACTCCCAACATCCAAAGTGTGATAAAAGGATGATTTGAAGCTGAGGTGAGGTCGAGCTACAGAAAGACAGAATGTCGCCAACTCGGACAGAAGTGGGAGGATTCCCCCCCCCCCCCCCCACTCGTGAAACGCAGACGCAGCTATTTTAGCCCAGCATCGTTTCCAGCTGGGGCATTAATCGAAGTATTTACATTTTGGAAAAGCGAATCGTCATTACAGGTGCATCTTATGCAGGTCATGTTTTTTTTTTGGCGTGGTCACAAAAAACTGAAAGGTCTCAGGTCTTCCTACGTCTCAGGTGTAATAAGGAGGACGTAACGAACTAGTGCTGACCCACTCTGATGGTGGATCAAACAAATCTGACAGGAGAAGCAAGAAGTCGGTTCATGACTGAAGCTGCATGTGCTGGGCTGGAGACACGAAACAAAAGGCAACCAAAACCAATGAGCAACACATACGGACCATGCACTTTACAGCTGCTTACTTTTCAACCAATCGAAGCGTGGGGCTGATTTTAATTGAGAACTGGACTAGGTAAAGGCAGATCAGTTTTAAGGAGCAACCCTTCTGGACAGCCCAGCATCTATCACACTCTAGATCTGCTTATTCCCATTCAAAATGTGACTCTCAGTAAACGGGAGAGGAGTGCTTTGTCCAGGAAATCCAGCAGTGAAGGAGATTTATGGCTGATATCTGCAAGTGTTCACCTGTAGAGTATCCTCCTGGCCTCTCGGCTTAGAGTCTCTTACATGACGAAGTCTTGGCTCGCCCCACTGCAGCTCGTCACCTAACCAATACAAAAAGAAATCATTTTAACAGAAAAGAAAACGTGAAATGTGTATGAATGTAAAAACCACATAGCACAGCTTTTTAACCTAAACATTACAATTTTTGCTACTTCTCAGGGGGTGTTTATCTGGTAGACTCAGTATTTCCATATTGATCTGCACACGGATGTGTTCCAGTTGTCCTCGGAGGTCGAATTCTCAACCTTTGGGTAGGAAAATGTAACCGGAACGGGTCCTAAAGTTGGTATTACGAGTCAGTTTGCGCAAAAAACCGACGAAGGAAAATGAAACGCAAAACAGCGGGGATGACGTGACCCGCGACTCTTTAGTCCCGACCTACGAGCCAAAAGGAACGCACCGTGACGGCTACTTTATGTGAACTCTGAGCCGATGTCTCACCAAAAACGTAATTACGGTTACATAATGACAACAAAGATATATAAACAGCAATGCTGGCTGAGGCTACAGCATAAAGCTTGCTGACAATCACAATTCCTCACCTTTATATCCTCCCCCTCCTCTGCCTCGCCCTCCGCGGCCCCTGAGGCCTCCGCCCCCGGCTCTTTTCCTCCCGTCTGCTTGTCTGGGCAGGGACCCGCCTCCTGTCATCAGATCCTCGGTGGGGGCCAGGGACCAGTCGCTGAGTTCTTCTCTGTGGTCCGACTCCGTCTCTGAGGCGTTGGACGCCTCGGAGTTGGTGCCTGTGGGATTGAAGGTCAGTCCAATGGTTTGATAACTTGGCACATGAGCACAGGAGGAATTAAAGTGAACATACCTGAGGTGAAGGCTGCCCCTCCCCCTCTGCGGCCTCGCCCTCCCCTTCCTCCTGCGTAGGGCTTTCCTCCTCCTCCTCTGCCCATCCCCATCCCGTTATCAAACACGTAAGATTTGTCTTTGGGGTTCCGGGGACCTGTCCCCCCTCCTCCGCCCCCACCTCCTATTTGTCTGAGCTGCTCGTCAATCTGAAGGCGCTCCAGGCGCAGCTGATCCACCTCCTAGGGACACCGACACAAGAAGCCAAGTCCGTGTGAGGAAACGATCTGGTATTCTTTGTGCGTCGTACAGCATCCGTCTGGCTTTTGGTATGCACAGAATGCTGCAGCACAAACCTTGAGGTAATTCAGGTGATAGTCCAGGAGCACTGTCGCGTTGGAGATACTCTCTCTTGTCCCCACGAACACAAACGGCACCATTCCCTGAAGAAGAACACCAAACACGGTTTGAAATTTGTTGTTGATGTCTGGGGCTGGCGGCCAATGATCCTTTTAGTAAGCCAGTACGGTACCGGTTAATCGGGTAAATAATTGGCCCAATCTGCCGATATTTATCTTAACTATTTTAGGACACACTAAAAACGCATGAAAAAGAATACGCAAGTAAACAAACGATTCAACTCCTGTTTTTGCACAGCTTTCCAACCATTTCATTGCCTTAAATGTGAAATCATAACATGGTTTTAGTGGACGCTTGGACATTTGCAGCAAAGGGTGCATCAGCAGCTCAAAAACGTTCCAACAGCCTCGTATGAAGAGCTTTCTGGTTGAATGAACATCAATGCAGAGCTCGCTGCCTCTGTGGTGGAGAGTCACCAACAAAATAGTTCAGAAACCACCACAGGAATTCTTTTTTTTTTTTTTTACACCAAAAAGCATAATTTTACCTAAATAAAACGAAACCCTTCTTGTTTTTATTCTAAATCGGCAAACCAATCCACCTAACAGAACCCAACTCTCCTCCAGCTGCACTGTAGGATGGACATGTCTGATGTGTCTCTGCGGGTTTGTGGTGGGAAACGCTCTCATCTTGCAATGAAGGCTTTTTTTTTTTTACTTAATGGAAATATTGTCATGCCGTAATATGTGCGTAAATAAGTATCGTTCTAGTCTGAACTTTTGATATTGTGCCCGAGCTGCTCTATAATCGGCTACTTTTAGAGGACGAGCTCGATTTCTCCCCGACTGACCTCGTCCGCTGCCGCCGCCGCAGCCGCCGAGGGCTTCTTGTCGTTCTCGGGCTCAATCCGGACCCTCACCACGCCGGACTTATCGACCACCTCCTGGATCAGTTTGCCGTTCTTGCCGATCACCTTTCCTGAGGGGGGGGCAGATCCCGTCAGCGGCAGGAGAAAGCACAGTTGAAGAAAAGAATCGTGGGATTGTCTCAATATGCTCACCAACTAAGTTTCGCGGAACCTTGATGACGTCTTCTGAAAACTCCAGGTAACTCCTGGCTATTCGGACAGCATCCTGGTCCTGGGGAAACAGGCCGATTCAAAGGGTTTGGCGCTTTTTGCACTTCCTGTATCGCAGCGCAGGAACTTGTTAGTGTGAAAACTTCATTTGGAACAACAGCCCTCCTACCTCCCCGTATATGTGGAAGGTGCACGTCTCTTCGTCCAGGTCAATGTTGGTGACTCCGGGAACTTTACGCGCTTGCTGGATGTTGGCCCCGTGAGTCCCGATGGCCAGGCCCATTAAATCGTCCCGGACCACGAACTGTTCGTGAAAGCGGGACGCCAGCTGTCTGGAACTCTAAGGTACCACACAGCGCAGATAAAAACAAAACAAAAGTTACTTCACAACTTTCCCTTTTCTGGGCATCCATTTAACGCTAGCGTTACGGCCACGACCTTTTTGCTGTATTTTATTAGACTTTTAGAAGCTAAACCAATAAATGAACACCCTGATGAAGTAGAAGGAAAAGGATCCATGATTTGTGACTAAAGAAACACTTTTAGAAACACATTCCACTGCAATTGCAGCTGCAAGGATTTAAGGTATGCTTTTGCACCCCCAGATGCTGGAAAATGTGTCCATCCTTTACAAAATATCTCAACATCAGTCTGATTGGGTTATGATTGTTAGTTGGACTCGGGTTTTGACTTAGACTGAGTCACATTAACTTTTGAGTTAGACTCTTCAGTTGTGGTTTTAGGGCCACTTTCCACCTGAAAAGTGAGCCGCTGCCTAAAGTCTTCTGTAGCCTCAAACAGGTTTTCCTCCCAGGTTGCCTTGTATTTGCTCCATTCACCTTCCAAACTGAGCAGATATCCTGTTCCTTCTTACATAAGGCTCGGCGTAACGCTCCCACCACCACGTTTCAGAGGAGATGGTGAGATCACACACAGATGGACTCAGTTTACTGATTAAGACACTTGATTTAGGGGTACCAGAGTAAAGGGGACTGACAACAAATGCACGCCACACTTTCCAGATGTTTACTTTTTGTTTTCCTTCCACCTCAAAATTAAGCCCGACTATGTCTATGTATCCCATACAATCTCCAGTAAGTAAACAGATTTTGTGTTAGGAACCAAAATGGACACATTTCAAAGGCCGTGGCTAATTGTTAAAGGGACAGTAGGCGCGACTGGGCCCCCCGTACCTCAAGCTGCCTGCTGGCCTCCTCGTTCCGCATCATGAGGGACAGTTTGGTGCGGAGGCTCCTGAAGTGCATGTCGCTCATCATGTTGGCCCGCTTTGCTGTGACCTCGTTCACCGACTGCAACAGCAATTAAAGCCAGTTTCACTCAACAGGATGCGACTTCTAAAAGGATCTGTGTGTACAGGTGTCTTGAACCTGGCGGGGGGGGCAGCGAGGACACACAAGATGACTGAGAACACTAAAAGCTGTTCACGCACCAAGATGACCAGCTGCTTTTTCTCTGAGTCGTAGGTGACACTGAAGGCTCCGACGGCCTTCTTAAAGTCTTTGTGTGCCGACTCCTTGGAGCACCTGGTGACGCGGAGAACAAACAGCCGTCACTTTGCTTCGCGTAAAGGATTCTTTTCTTTTTTTTTCTTGATAGAATGATTATTCCTGGCACTTAAAAACTCTAACACGGCAGCGTTGGGGTAAATCGGGCTTACATCTGTCGCAGATCTTCAGGGACATCCAGCCTGATCTTGATGAAGGTGTTTTTGGTGGCTGGTTTGTTTGGGTTGACCGGCCGTAAGCGCTCCAGCGTCACGATCTCGTTCAACGTGGCGTCGCAGGCGGCGTACTCTATCACATAGAACTGAAACAGAAAAAGTCAAGGGTCCCGTGAGCTAAAAGGAAGATTTACAACATAAGAAAAAAAAAACCTGGCTGCCAGTCTTAGCATTTCGCATAGAAAAAAAAAAAAAGGGCACATGAAGGCGACACGTGGTTTGGGTTTCTCGGTTCTCGCAGCATTTTGAGGCTTGCCACACATTCTGCACGAACAGACTGCTGCTCACTGATTGGCCGAGGGGTAACGAGGATTTCTCTGAGGAAAAAACTCAAGAGCGACGACATTAATATTAAGGACCACCATGAAAAGAGTGGGTCAAAGCGGAATATAATTTTACTATTTACAGAAAGGAAAAGGAACACTTCAGCTTTCTAGACGCAGACGGGCGCGCTGTTTAATAACCTGAACCAGATCAGCAGAATTACCGAGGCCTTCTCTCACTGTACACACACTGAAAGCTGATAGGTTTCCTCCCTAAAGGGCGCTTGGTTCAAAGCGTTTTTCATGGTCCCTGGTCGAACCACTGTGTGCGGGAGGAGGGGGGAGGCAGAGCGCAGCTGCCTGCTTTGGGTCACATCCAGAGAGGAGCGGGCAGCACCTCTCTGGATGTGACCCAAAGAACGCTCTGCCCAGTCAGCGCATTGTGAAAGTCCAGCTTATAAAAACTAGTTCACCGTAGTCAAAAGTCTGTGGTTTGTGCTTTACAGTCCTGGTTGTCGTTCTCACCATGGCTGAGGCACAAACCTCCTGGTAAAGCCCTAAATTGTAACTCTGAGGCAAACTTTGCAGCAGATCAGACGCTTCTGTGGGCCTGCAGGAAGGGAAACCTCATCCAGGCCTGACCTGCATTTAGCTCCAGCCATCATTCTGACCAGCTTCCCTATACATGCTGAGGAAAATTAAAATGCAGCTATCAGAGCCAATGAAACTGAACAGGATTTTTTGTTCTTCAATGAAAAACATCCTTTCCTTTTTTCTATTTGAGCTGCTTTGCTTTGGCTCATCACAGACGACCCCTATTAAAAGAAACAGCAGCATGTGATCGTAATGTAAGAAAAAGAGTATGAATTCTTTCTCAAGGCGCTGTAGGATTTCATTTTACTGCATATTTTGGTTGGGGTTTAATCGATTAATTTGAATTTACAATTTATTAAGATTTATTCATATTTATTTTTTTAGAATTGGGATTTTATTTTGTCTATGCACTCACTGGGCTTCCATGAAGAGAAAATATACAGTCAGTAAAATTTATTGTAAAGAGAAAACTAATTTTACCATAAGACGAGGCACTTTAATTTACTCATTTACTTATTTTTAAGTTAGTTTGAAGTTCCACAAGTGAAGTGAAGCCTGTTCTCAGCTCATTGTGTAAAACCACTAGCAGCAAACATTTAGTTATATTATCATTGTTTACAACAGCAGGGCCGCCATCTTTTTTTACAAGCCTGTTTCACAGCTTGTGTTTAGTTGCACTTTCAATTCGGGTCAACTCCCAGACGAAACGCTTGACATAAAGGCAAGTTTTTAAAATAATTTGATTTGTTTTTGTGAAACGAAAAGGAGAAATTTGCTATAATAAAATTGGAGGTTTTATTTTCAAGCCAAGTCGCCCAGCCCGAAGAGCAGCTGAGAAAAATGATTTGCATTTAATGTGTGGACGCAGCCCTACCTCTCCTTTGACCATGCGAACCTTGGCCAGCCACCATCCACACGGCTCCTTGTCATTCGCCCTGGAGTATACCTGACAACCACACACAGTTCATGGCTCAGTACACTGTGCACTGACTTTAGGTAACCAATGTGCCTGGAAAGCATGCAGCACCAAGGAATAAGTCCTTGTCTACGTTCGTCCTTTGCACTTAACCTGTAACAAGCTCTGCGGGTGATTTTAAACTTTCTCAGAAACACAGAATTAGTCCCACCTCAACTTCATCGCTCTCATTTATCTCTTTGCTGAAGCCCGTCGGAGGAGGGAAGCGCACGTCCTGGAACGGGATCTGACGCTCCGGCTGCCAGCTGGGAGACACACACACACACACACACACAAACACACACACGTTAGAAACAGCCTGTTGGCCTGAGAAAGATTCCATTATGTTTGCCTATGATATTACTCACTTGTTTTCAAATGCCACAGAGACCGATCCCTCATGGACATCCTTCACGAAAGCCTGGGAGAACCAGAGCGATAAATAAAGCTTTACCATGATGGATTGTTCTGGAGAAAAAGGCTCTGCCAATACTCCAAGTGATTCCCTACTAAGAAGTTGGAGCATTAAGTCTGAATTAGGGTCGGCTGCTTCTCGTCACCATCTACGGGCACATCTCAAAAAACTGGACTGCTGCGTTAAAGTATTACATTTTGGCCCGTCCTTTCAGAAAGAAACAGTTATCTTGGGGAGATTCATCACACGTGATGTAAAATATGTCAAGCTTTTATTTCTTGTAATGTTGATGATTATGGTTTCCAGGGTATAGGATGAATGGTGTCTCTCATCTTCCTCTTAACAACAGCCCAGAGATTTTCTATGGGTTCAGGTCAGGGGGGGCTGCTGGCCAATCAGGAACAGGAAGACCATGGTCACTAAACCAGCTTTTGGTACCTTTGGCAGCGTGGGCAGGTACCAAGTCCAGCTGGAAAATAAAACCAGCATCTCCACACAGCTTGTCTGCAGAGGGCGTGCTCTACAACGTCCTGGTACATGCTGCACTGACTTAGCCTTGCCTGCAAGCTGAATCCTCACGGTATTTGTGTGTTCACAAACACACGAGAGTCCACCTTGTCCCTCTCCGGTCTCAACCGTTCCGAGATGCGACTAGGCACAATCACGTCGGCCAATCACGTCGCAGTATTATGGTGTAAAGCCGAAGCAACATAAACGTGGCAGCGCTGGAGGACGCACGTGTAGCCGCTGCTATCACATCTGTTTTATCAGAATCTCTGAGTTCATCTTTGAAAGAAGAACAGAAAGAAGTGCTCTGTGCATTTTCAGATGGCCAAGGACATTTCCATCTGACGCCGTGATTGGCTAAACCCAAACTTTGGTAGGCGGGCACTAGGTGTCTCTCCAGCCAATGAGCTAGGCTGTGGAAACCTCACACTAGACTAGCTTCTCCGCCTTGATCTCCAAATGAAGTGAAGAATTTAAAGAAGCCTGAGCAACAGACCAGCTCCTTTTCTGCTCAGCCCGGGTAAGACGCTCGCCGCCCATGTGTAGGATTTTATTTAGCAATGACCCTTTGTGTCTCCCCCTCCCTGTGAAGGGTGTCAATGACTGCCTCCGGGACATCTGTCCAGTCAGCGGTCTGACTGTGTCGCCTTCTGACCCAGATGGAGAGAATAGTTAAAGGCTCAGGAAACCTTTGAAGGAGTTGACTAGCCTTTTAGGGTGTGGCACCATGAGTTTACAATAATTTTCTCGCAGTATTTTAATTTCTGAGACACCGAATTCTGGGTTTTCATTACCTGTAAGGCATAATCATCAAACTTACAAGACACAAAGGCTTGGAATATATCACTATGTGTGATGTTTCTATTCAAGCTTCACTTTCTGAGAAAGTGAAGCTTGGGGGGGGCGCACTTTTACACAATATTCTAAATTTTTTGAGCTGTAGCTGTACGTGCATGTGCACAAAGGGCCGCAAATGGGACATTTGATTCAGAGTCCTGCCAGTGGAACAGCACCGGCCTTAAAGGCTTGGTGTGGGGGATGGACAAAACCAAGCTGAACCAAAAGCTTCCAACAGGTTCTCCGAACATTCAATGAAATCTTTCTGGGTTGCAGAAGTGTAGAGCAGGATCAGAGCTGGGGAGTCACACCAACCCAACCCAAATGTCACGGTTACCTCTGACATCTCAGACCACGCTCCGTTGCTGCAGTGTAGTAAGCATGTTGCTGTAGCCAACACGAGAACACAGAGGACACCGGGTGAGCTCATCAAGCTCCCTTCTCAGGACAAGATCTTCCACCAAACCGCTACACCAAAAAGAAACGTACACATCTGTCCAAATCTGTACCCTTCAAGACAAGAGTGCTCTTCCCCCCCCCCCCCCCCCAAAAAAAAACGGAGACTTCACTCTGCATCCCATCGTGTTGCAAGTGATGTCCAGAATCCACACTGTGGCCAAAACGCACGGCCCTCCTGTCCCTGTCTGCCTCCAGCTGAGCTCACAGACAGCTGGTCAGGGCTGCCGTCTTCAGTTAAGACTGAGGAGAGATTTCCCCATCATCAGCCTGACCCCTTCACTCACAGCCAGCACACACTTTGTAGTCGTGTCTCAGTGACATCTTCGTACTCTTCCCAGCAGCTTATTAACTTAACGCTGCAACGTGGATCATGCTGGTTATACATCTTTTTATACGACACACGTTGTGAGATCAAGTCTAGAGACTCCTTTCACACCGTCCTAAACGATCGCTTTTCCGTACATGCGGCGGGGAGACACGATCAAAGTGCACGGCTTTCACGGCTGGGCGAGGAAACCAGCAGTCTCGCTTATAGGCATCAGGTTGGTCCATTCCTCCTCTGGACATCAACGTGACAGCCCCTCCTGCCCATCACTTCAACGCAGACTATCACGTAGACCAGCGGCCGCTCCGGTTTAGCGGGGACGCGATCAGAATGTGGACCGTAACGGAGTTCACAGCACGAACACCAACACACGGCGCTAGTTTTTGTCTGCACCGACCAACCGACCTAGGTTGGAGGCTGGCCACAGACACGGGAGGCCCACATCCACCACCGGGCATTGCAGCGCTAGCTCTGCGCGCTACTCTCTCTCTTTTTTTTTTCTCAGTGAGCTTTACGTTTGAGCAAAGTGTGGCGACCGCGATGAAGCGGCACGTAACGCCCGTTGCTTACCTTATAAAAGGCTCCGCTCGTCCCTCTCACCTCCACAACCAGCTCCTCCATGACGCAACTTGTCACAGCTCGCTAGCTAGCTAGCTAACTACCGTTAGCGACGTTAGCAGCTAGCAAGCTGGCTAGCCCGCTGCTAGCCGAGGCAGAGTTTCCAACCGGAGGCTTCGCTGCTTTGCCAAAGGACGCTGCCAGCTCGGTGCTAAAGGAGGGGGGGCTAAGCTAACCGTGTGCGACGGCGACGCTGTTCTCCGCTTTGCACCCGTCTATGGGCTCTGCATCTGTTTTCCTCGACGTTTTTAATTCGGAACGAGAGAGCAACTGAACGGCAGGTTGCTGTCCAAGTTAGCCTCTGTAGTAGCGGGTTTATGTTAATGTTGTGTGATTAGTGAGGAAGCAGCTACTGCTGGCTGGCTGGCTGCATCTCTCCATCATGTGACGTCTCTTCCTTCTTCCTCGGCTGCCATCCGAGGCTGCTCACGCTAAAGCCATGCCTCTCACTGCTCTCCGCGGGTAACAAGGAGGAATGCACCCAGAGCAGATTACAAAGGAGTCTTTTTTTTTTAATAAAAATTCTTTCTGCAATTTACCACCAGTTGTATTCTTGATTAAATATAAATGACGCTCCAATACGTCATCCAATCACTGTGTTGACACCGCCATGGTGTTCAAACTGTGACCGTGCTGTGGTTTGACTGTCTTTTCTAGTAGAGTGCATTTTTTTTTGTCTCAGCCATTTGCAAAGCAAATAAGAAGTTTATACGTGATCTAGAACTAAGCCCAAGCAACCACAAAGATGCTCCAACCGCATTGACTTTTACTGTAGACACATAAGACATAAACCTGTTCTTTGAGCATTATAAATCATTTTGAAACGTTTTCCACCTTTAATGTGCTCAACTGGCAAACGAGCTGGACAAACCTTTGATTTCCTGTTTGTTTGTTTTTGTTGATTAAAATCCTTATATTAGTGTGATTACTGAGAGAGTTTTTTTTATGCAACTAAGCTCTTGCAATTTCAGCTCCCTAAAAAGGGAACATACCTCTAGACCAGGGGTCTGCAACCTGTGGCTCTTTGGACCTTCCACAGTGGCTCTTAATAACTTTGGCTACAAATTATATTTTTATTATGGTATTTAAATGTAATAATGACAATAAATACAGGTTTTAGCAGTTTTTTTTCTTGGAATAATTGCTTTTAATTTTCACAACAGAATGATTCTAAAAGTGCCAATAATATTTAATTTTAAATCAATATTTTTTCATTATGTTGGAAACTATGTTTTTTTTACATCATTATCCACAAATATCAACATCCCATCCATCCTCTTTTTTTAAACCTCAAAATAGACATAAAATGGCGTTTCTTTAACAATGACAACATATTTCTAAATTTCTTTTATCTAAAGTCATGTTTGGGGATTCTTTAGACTGTAAAGGTTGCAGGCCCCTGTTCTAAACCAATAAACTTACGATAGATTTGGGAATAATAATATATTTGTCTAATGAGACTGATACAATTTCTTAATATACTGTTTCTTGACCTGTATTTGTAGTGAGATGCTAATCCACCTTAGCAATGAAAAGAAAGAAAAAAATCACCAATAGCTTGAGAAAATTTGAATAGGAGTGCAATGACAAAACTGGAAAATTCTCTAAAGTGGATGAAAAGAAAAGACTACAAAAAGTAAGAGAGGCTGCGGCTGCCATGGGTCAAGCAACAACATTGAAGGACTCTGCCAAATACTTGTGTTCTCCATGTGACAAAAAACTCCCCTTTTCTGTATCATTGAAGTGAGGAGTTGGATGGTAGAACACAGGCCTATTCTTCCACAGAAAACATCAAGGCCCGGATCAGTCCAATACCATGTGCATGCATTATGGTCTGCTGAAACCAAAATTTTGAATGGCAAGCTGAACAATAAAACAACTCTGAACATTACCAAAAGAACGCCACACCCATAATAATGCATATTGGTGGCAGCATCATGCTCTGTGGTTACTTTTCTTCAGATAGAACTGGAGGTTTTGTTGAGTTGGAAGAAATGATCAACGAATCAAAATACCAGTCGGTTTTGACACAAAAACTCCAGATTAGTCTAAAAGCAGAAAATGGAGAATTGTTTTCTTTTTCAAAATCATTTGGGGCCAAGTAAGCATCCAAATGAACATAAGAAAAGACTTAAATAGGGGAAGATTAAATTTTTTTAATGGCCAAGCCAGTCCTGAGCTAAATCTGACTTAAGAAGACCGTGGACAAGACATACCCTCACTGTCGGATAAATGCGGAGAGCATTTGGACGGCACAGGTGACAAATACAGTCAAAGTCTAGATGTGTGATACTGGTAGAGTCTTACAAAGGAAGCTTTAATGCTGAAATCAAATCAAACGATTTAACAAGGTTTGAGTTTAAGAGCACTCTTATGCATCATGCCTTTTTTTCTTTTAGTTTTTTGTTTTTTTTAGTTGGACTGTACATGAAGGATGCCACGTTGTAAGCTGAAAAAGTTTGGACATTTTGTCATTTTTTCACATCCCTAGATCATCACCCATTTTTAAAAGGGTGTGTACATTTCAGTACAGTTGCTGTACGTAATGGACAGACTAATTACTGTTAGCAAGTTGATAATCAATACTTATATATCTAGTTTATGCATTAATAAACTAAAGGAACATGTTTACAAAGAGAAGTTATAAATGCATTTTATGCGTTTAATGAGATGTACCAGAAGTAGACACAGCCCACCACTACATGTTTAAATATAGGGCAGCCATAATGGATTCTGCGGTCGGGACCCTTAAGAAACATCAGGGGACCTTCCTGTTTATTTCCCCAAATTGGGACTCACTTGAATCTAATTAGTTTTAGTTGAAACCATGGGCGTAGGTTTGATTTCAACTTTGGTAGGGACACTGCTGGTCTCAAGTTTCATTGGTTTGATGTCATTGGTCCTACGCAATATGCATGCCCCTATTTTTTTATACTTGACGTGAGCATCAGGGGACATTTCGTTTAAAGAGAAAAGCAGCATTTTCTGCTACATTAAAATAAATTTTATAAGCACTATATATATTGTATATAAATAAAAAGCTGCTCCTTAATTTGTAATTAAAATCAATTAGACATCACCAGAAGCACTGAAGGCCCAGCTGCTTCACCTCCAAGCTGCCCTGCATCATTATTACTGGATATCTGTGTTTCCTTTAATCATATAATGTTACTATTATACAAGTGTGTTTTTAGTATTAAAGGATTAAATGTAACACAACCTTTTATATCATCCTATGATACTTACTGTCTGAGTGTTGAAATAGCTCCTTATGTCTCTTTTCTTTTTTGGTGGCATTGATCATCTACAATCACAACACTAAGCATGAGCCTAAGTTTATTCAAATATAAAATCGCGTTTAACAATTATTAAAAGAAAATATAACACTATCTTATCCGTAATGTAATAATATCCAAAATAAACTGCCAGATTCAAGCATTTTTACCAGACACTAATGTTTGTACTAATTTACTTATTGACTGTGTGGAAATCTATGGAAAATCAAACCAATGTGTTCCTCTGTTTGTACTTTATCCTATTTCTAAAAGTAGAAATAGTCAATTAAATAGCACTATTATTATGTGGAACCCTAATTATGCTTTCTAAACAAAAAATAGCAATGTTTAGGCACCATCTCGTGTTGTTATACTCTATAAAATGAATAGCACCTGCTATTTATATCTGAACCGCCTTAAAGGGATTTTTTGGAAGCTTACATTCTTTGCTTGTCGATTTTTCCAGCAGTCTTCAGAACTCCTGCCTGACACAGAATATTTAGTTTTATAAAATAAAAAGTTTTTTGTTGATAAAATGTATTATACTTCAGAATTAAATATTATTTTAAGATGCTAACGTTGGTTACTTACATTTCTTAAGTTCCACAAATCAAAACTACTCCCTCCTGCTTCTTCTATCGCCTGTTATAGCATAGATAATATAACATTTTTAACTGGGACTAGTTTCGTAGTCTAATATTCGTTGTAGTAACCGCAGTATTCTAGCGTGAATTAAATTTAAATTTCGCGCTACAAGCATGCACGCACATGCACGCACTAGAAAACAGCCAACCAGGGAGAGAGAAGGCGGGACTTAAGGCAGAACAACCAATAAGAGTGGAGTTAAACAGCACAGTTACGTGCGTGACGGGAAGACCGACTGGACACGCAGGCTGGCAGACGGAGCTGCAGCAGCAGCCGCCGCCAAGCAGCGGAGCTGAGAGAGGAAAATAAGCGACTGCTGTAACAACGCTGTATTGTAAATTATAAACATGTTATTCACATCGAATTATTGGTAGGGACAATTAGGTCGGTCCAAAATTTTGGTAGGGACATGTCCCTATGGTCCCTATACAAACCTACGCCCATGGTTGAAACAGTGGCAATTCAACACCGACTGGCTCGTTTACTGCATTTTGATGCTAATCTGCCTATATATATTTTTATTCGGTATTATAATGAAACGCCTACAATATTCTAAGAGACAAGTTTGGAGTTTTCATTTTGAGTGGGAAAAGAAAAATGGGCTAAATTATTCCATGGTCATTTGCATTTTGCAACTTTTAAAAATGGCTTCTTGTCTCCATAGCAACGCCTCTAAATCCAGGTGGACACACTGGTGGAGCTGACCATCGACATCCTTCTGGAGAGGTGGGCCCGCTGTGAAGCCTGTATTCTGATGCTGTGGTGAGGTGGAGGTTGTGGAGACTGCCACCACCCATCGGGGGGCGCAACAACCAGACGAAGCCGAGCATGGGATGGATGGATGGATGGATGGATGGATGGATGGATGGATGGATGGATGGATGGATGGATGGATGGATGGATGGATGGATGACAACTTTTATTAGTTCGGAAAACCTGAACTTAACGAAGGAAGCTAAACCGGAGAAACTTTTTTCAGCAATTTTATCTAAAGTCATGTTTGGGGATTCTAACAGTATTACAGAAGAAGACCATTACAAAGAAGATGGATACGATCCAAGAACATGAACGCCTACAAGCAGCCACATTGTCTCTTCAGGTTTATTAGTCTGAATCAAGTTATAAAATAAGGGAAAAAACACTGTTAAGGCTTGTGTTAAAAGAACAACAGTAAACTGCTATTTTACAGCACTTTCAGAATGACATTGTCAGATACCAGTGAACCAACATGTTAAAATGACACTTGAAAATGAATTTTGTTTCAGACCATACAAGCTATACAAAAGACAAAAACTGTTACTGATCATGGGGGTAACAGCTGCCCTGTTTTCAAATATTATCATTTTTATTGGTGATAAATGGTGTGAAATGATTTTGACATCAATGACAAAGTATTCAAACTAGGCCTCCCATCACACAATAAAAAAAAAACTTCTGTCTCGACTCCGGCGGGATATTTAGATCAAAGAAAACTGGAACCCCCAATGAGCTTCAGCTTACAGTTAGCGTCCCTTGTTTTTATATAAGGACTATGGAAAACATAATTAAAAAAAATGCAATTTCTACTCTAGCATTCTACCGCACTGAAACAGTCCAGTCCGTTCAGCTTAATAACAGCGTGTTGTTGCTGTTCCCCTTTACTCTGGAATGTTGAAATGAAATGCTGTACTCTTTCCTACAACGTTTGCACATATATGAGACTACATTTTCAAAATGTCTTGGGATCCATTTAAGAGCAAACAGGACACATAAATAAAATCACAGAAATCAACAGGAAGAAGGAACAAAAAAGACACTTTATCTTGTAAAACTAGCTAGAACAGAGATAGGGGAAGGCGAGTATACTATATATATGTTGCACAAAAGGAAATAAAACAGTTGGTCAAATGCATTGCAATAACTGAACTACAATTTAAGAACTGTGAAGTACATTCTCCCATGTCTTCCAGCCAGCCTCTTCAACGCACAAAATATTAACAAAATTTCACAAGTTCCTTTGCAATTAGTACTGAGCCGCAGCTCTGGGTTGTCTCACACACATGAAGCTCTGTGTGTTTTCATAGAACGATGTCATGCAATTCCCTCAGAAAGGCTCCAGAAGCATGTGCTTAAAGAATGAAAAAAACAAACGTCAATCACAAAACACAGACAGTGCTCATGAACTGTGCATTTGCACAGTGCTTGGCATGTTCCATCCAACATGGCTTCATGTACGGTACCTTCAAAACTGTCACTCCCATTCCAGGCAAACTATGTTTATTCTTGGCTCTGTACGCTACAACAAAGGGCTTTTTGGACAGTGCAGATAAGGGTGGCCTTCAATAGCTTTTTAGAGGAGGATGGCTACTATATTGACCAAGAGTGGACACATGGAATCCGTGTGTTTGGGAAACGGGGGCTGGACAGCAGAGCCCTCTGCTTGTCACGACTTAGAGCTAATTTGCACAAACAAGCTGAATCACTGATGTTTCTGCCCATCCAATGTATAACAAGATTAAATATTTACAACTCCACCTACACATGCAAGATGTCCATCCACAAGTAGGATACTTCAGTGTTTTTGTTTCTCACCACTTCCAAAGCACTGTCTCTAAATCTAGCTAGGCATGCCAGTGAGCTAATATCCTTCTCTCCAGGTGACAATGCAGTGTGTCTGCTGTGAGATCCGCTGCAGTGAAATCCGCTGTAGAACTGATGTGTCACCATGGAAAAGGGGCAGAAGGTTCTAGGAAACTGACTCTTGTGTAAAAAAAAACAGTTTCCTTAACGGAGATGATTCGAGACTAGTGGCGTGATGCATTACTCTGCTGCAAGTAGCCAATCTGAGGATGGTTACAGTGTGGTCATAAAGGCATGGACATGGTCAGCAACGATATTCAGGTACACTGCAGTGCTTATATGATTCACAGTTGGTACAAAGGGGCCAATGTGTTCCAAAAAAAATATATCCTCTTTTAGCTGTCTTCTCCTGATGTAACCAAACCTTATTAAAGGTTTCATGTGTAGTATTTTACATATCCTGGTTTAAAGAGTGGTCACATCTAAACAACTAAAAGCACTTTTACCATTCTCCTCTGAATTTAACCACTAGTTTGCATCCACACTACAAGATATTCTCTTTTTCATACCGTTGCCTGTAACCCCAAGATGGGTTTGGTCATACATCCTAGTATATCACCAGTTTATGAAATACTCAGACTAGACCATCTGACATCAAAAACAATGCTGTGTTTGAAGTTGAGTCTCCTTGTTCACAAAGTTACACCATCTTCACCATGTCCAAAATCCCTAAATGCAATTGAATTGCTGCCAAGTTATTAGCTGATTGACGATTTGTGCCAGCAAGCAATTAAACGTGTAAGCAAGGAAGTACATAAGTAAATTGAATTTATACAACCCTTTTCAGCTAAAAAAAATGACATGCTGCTTAACAGCAACATAATATGAAATTTACAAGGAAAACACATATCTGGTTAAATGCCCTAGCCCGTACCTTATATAACGGCCACTGAGTGAATATAAAATGACAAAGACGTGTGGCTGTATTTTTGTGGCGTTGAAAGGGTAGGGAAATATTGGTTATCAGCTATAATGGGAATATTAATATTGGACATCGATGTGGACTCAGATTTTCCTGTCGGAGCATCCCTAACACTAATAGCACTGTATGTCTAAATATAATCATGGACCTTTTTTTGTTATCTATAAAACTGTATAACAATCAGATAACCAGCCACTGTTTTTCCTACCTTCAACTTTAACACAGGTAAGAATGGTGCAATGTCTTCCTTATATCTGTTATCCAACCTATTTATCAGTGCCTTTAATGGACAAGTTAATCAAACCATCAGCCTGGAGGAAAGACCCCCCTGCCCCAATCCTCACTGATCTACATCTAGATGTATTATTAGTGCTTGGTGAAAAGTAGGCCACAGTGATAAAATCCATGTTTGATGCTCAGGAGCTTTGAAACCGAGTTACGTACATCGTCTTCCTCCCAGTGAGAAGCTTTCTCAGGGTAAAGTGGGCTGCCTTTCTTTGCACAGCAAACAATCAATATGTCTAAGTGGATAGTTTCATGCAGCCTGATCCTCCTTGATAGTTTATTTACAATGGATTTAACTTGCACTACGAGGGGTCACAGTTTCCTTTGCTGTTCTATCTGACACTGGAGGTGGTGATGCTGATGGGAAGACGGCATCTTATTTAGAGAAGTCGAAATGGACTCCACCTTGGAAACGCAGTGCCTTGTGACCGCATTTGAGCCCAGTTCTACATTATGAACATGCTGACGAATATGCTTTGATCAAAATCAGAGATGTCAAACTCTAGTCCTCCAGGCCCAGTATCCTGACAACTTTTAGATTTGTCCAGTCCAACGTACCTAACCTTAAATAAATGAATAGCCTCCTCAACATGAAGTCAAGTTCTACCTCTTGACTGTTTCCCTGAATAACACTCTCCTAGTCTATTTCTATGCCGAGATTGAGTTAAAAACAGGACATTTCGATTTACTAATAACATGGCTTCTGAAGGCAACAGATCGCACTGGATTTTATTTGGAGCTATACTAGTAAAGGGAGCTAAACCCACATGCAAGCCACACTTTTTCCATGTGTAAATGAGTTTACTAACCATTTATCATTTTCCTTTCATTTCACAATTATGTGCTACCTTGCGTTGGCCCATTGCATAAAACACCAGTAAAATACATTGAAGTTTGCAGCTGTACCATGGCCAAATGAGTAAATGTTGAAGGAGTATGAATACTTTAGCAAGGCACCAGACAAAATAGACTAAAGGGAATGGAAGAGAGCTGACTGGATACACTGAAGTCCCGTAAGACTGAGACTGGATCTTTGTGAATTTGCACACAAAAGTGAGAGCAGGCTAAGCCCTCTCCTCAGAGGCAAAACACAGAGAGGATATGTTTATACCAGGGTAGAGAAGAAAGAGGATGCTCTGTGTAAGAGAGCACATATGGGTAAGAGGATCTCTGAAATCAATAGGTGACTTGCTACAGGTCGACCCATTAGGGGTCCGCTTTTGAAAATGCTGTCAATGTGCTTCTGCACAGGCCCACCTTGAGTATGGTCTACAGTTTTATTTATATTTGGTACATCTTAGATGTGACAGATGATGGGGATCATATCCTGCTGGAAACAATCCATTGAAACAGGATGTGTGATAGCTTAGCTGCTGCCTCTACACTGCCTTTACTCCTCCAAATGGCTTGTAAAGGTTATGAGTCTGATAGCGTTTTTGTTATTAAAGCTGTCGAAAAAAGGGCTGAGAAGTCCTGTTCTCTGGAATCAGAGCTAACATATGGGAAATGTTAAGAATGAGGCGATACAGCATTATTAGGAAAGTCAGTGGAAGAATTTTCACACTATTGTAGTCTAAAAGGCAGCATCATTATTACATGCCACTTCCCAATCTCTTGCTTTTGTTCAAGAGCAAGAACTCTGTCGATATCTGAGTTCAAACTCATCCTTCTGTCTTCCTCCACCATCAGTCGCTGAAAGCACATTGCTACTAGTATCATCATAAACCTTCCCTGCCATTTTAAACCAGTAAAGTCCCCTTTAGACTCCTATATCCCATTCCTCCATCACATGTGAGTTATTCTCATCTCCTTTCTAGAATGCCTCCCTGTCCTCTTCATCCTCAACACGGACACATAGTCTTTGTTTCCGTCTCCTGTGTGAGTCTGACTCTCCCGTCCTCTCGCTCCACGTCTCTGTAGAGTAGGGATCTCTGAGCCTTCAGGCGGCAGGCCAGCGACATGAAGATGGAGTCGACATTTTGACTCTCCTTCGGGTCCTTCGCGGACGTCTCGAACAGCAGCATGTTGTGGGAGTCCGCAAATTTCAACGCCATGTTAGAGGGGACCTGTGGAAAACAGGGTATATGTAAAGCTTAAAGCTCAGGTTCGCATAAAATCAGGTTGCAACATTCACTTGTGTTCACCGACCTGAATTTGATCCACAAGGTCACATTTATTTCCCACCAGAACTCGAGGCACTGACGCTGACACCCGATGGCCATTGCACTCCTGCAACAGTTTGTATCACAAAAATCAGAATCAGATTTATTGGCCAAGATTGTGAGCATGAACAAGGAATCTGACTTTGGTTTCCTGTTCACAGTGTTCAGACATTACGTGTAAATGTATTGACTTTGGAAAGTCAATGTAAAATACACCGCAAAAAGAATACTATGTTCATGTATATACACCTACTATTTTGTACATCCCACAGTCTTGACTGCAGGAGTTTCACAACGGGTAAGTTGTGATGCATTCAGATGTGTACGGGGAGAAGAGGAGTGGGGAAAGAACACACCCTTGTGGAGCACCGGCGCTGATGATATCAAAAAAATGTAAATGCTGTGTTTCCCTTGTTGCTGTGTTAGACAAATTTACAGATTGCAGCTCCTAACAGTCTTTTTTTCTTTTGGGGGGGAGATTAATCTTCATCAGGAGCTGGGTTAATGGAGTCCAAAAACCACTCAACCTGTTCTGAGCACAAATTTTTAAACTGTCAAGTTCTTTTCACTTTTGATATACCTAATTTAGAAGAAAAACTGTAAAAACACTGAGCTTCAATACAGCACTTCACTATCTCCTATGTTGTCTGCTATTTCCTTTAACATTACACATTGCCTAGTACAAGTAGGTTACAAAAGCTATTTACTGATACTTGTATTGTCTTCTAAAGCTGTCAGCTGGTGTTTATAAATGCAGGTTTGGAAAATAAAGCACATTAAGCAAAAAAAAAACACTGTAAAACAGTCAATTGTTGCAGTAAGGAGTCATTTTTGATCTGCCTGATTTAAGACATCTAGTTGCAGGGATACTAAAATAAATGATATGATCTGTGTCTGAGGAAGGATCAAGAAGAGATGCTTTTCAGTGATAGAATGACAAGACACTGACTTAGCAAGACCAAACTGATTCTTTACTGCCTTTTACACAACTAGTTAAGAGCCAGTTCTCTCAGCAGCCAAGGCTAAGCAATGGCACTGCTTTAGTGGGAAAAAAAACTATTTGATAGAAGAACTGCTCCATGTCCTGTTCTTTTTTTTATTTATTCTTTAACACAGCAGTCACCATCTTACTGTGTTGTGATGATAAAATGTGTTATTTTGCCAAGACAACTATAAACTCCAAAATATTAATAAAAAATGTAAAACTCTTAAGATCAACAGCACAGTTGATCTATGTTTTTTCCATGACAGCACAAATAATTGATGGATTGCAATAATTACTGTTTAGCAGCTCAGCCTTACTTTAATGTCACCAAAGCGGTTGGAAATCAGCTGGTCCCACAGAGCTAGACTTCAAAGCTACAGTGAGTTTTGTAATTTGAAGGAATGAAACGAGGGAAAGTTGAACTCCTTGCGCATAGATCCAATTAACACATTGGAATGACCAGGGATTATAACGTTCATGTTCTGGGAAAGAAAATGTGTTTACTAACCCCAGAAAAAAAAAAAGAAAAATGCAAAGATGCTAGTTGAGGGACATTATCCAGGGTAAAAGGAGACCTGTACCAGCAGGGTCTCCTCCCTGGCCATTACTACAACAACATCATAAAGGGCAAGATTACAGCTTGCAAATACGCTCAAGGACAAAGACCTTTATTTTGGAGACGTGTCCTCTGGTCTGGTAAAACTAAAATTGACCACAATGACCCTCTACGTGACACACAGGAGTGGCAGCATCATGAGGAAAGGACATTATGTGGAATTACTGATGCAACATCTGAAGACATCCGCCCGGAAGTTAAATCTTGGACACAAATAGATCTCCTAACTGGACAATTAACCCCAGTGCACTGCCAAATTAGTTACCAAAGGGCTTAAGGACAACTAAGTCAGTGTTTTAGATCACAAGATCCTGATCTCGGTCCAATAAAAAAAATAAAAAATCTGCAGGCGGAGCTAAAAGGATGCAAGGTGACTCAGTCGCATTTTTTCTGTCAGGGGGAATTGGCCAAGATTCCAGCGAACTATTGTGAGAAATATCTAGAAGGAAATCCCAAAATGTTTGACCCTAGAAATAACGTTTAAAGGCAGTTCTACCTATACCAGAGAAAATTAAGTAGGTAAACCTCCAAATTCAAGGGAAGTTTAAAAAAGTTCTGTCTCACAATTCTTTTGGTATTTAGCACACAGAAATAATTTTGGAAATATATAACAGTAAAAGATTAGTCTGACTTACAGTCAGACAGTAGGAATAAAGACTTTGTGATTTTTTATACAAGGTATGTGAATGTTTGGTCTTAATGCTAATTGTATACATCAGTCCCGTCCGTCCGTCCGTCCGTTTTCTTCCGCTTATCCGGGGTCGGGTCGCGGGGGTAGCAGCTTCAGTAGGGAGGCCCAGACGTCCCTCTCCCCAGCCACTTGGGCCAGCTCCTACGGGGGAATCCCAAGGCGTTCCTAGGCCAGCCGAGAGATATAGTCCCTCCAGCGTGTCCTAGGTCTTCCCCTGGGCCTCTTCCCGGTGGGACGTGCCCGGAACACCTCACCAGGGAGGCGTCCAGGAGGCATCCTAACCAGATGCCCGAGCCACCTCAACTGGCTCCTCTCGACGTGGAGGAGCAGCGGCTCTACTCTGAGTCCTCCCCGGATGACTGAGCTCTTCACCCTATCTCTAAGGGAGAGCCCAGACACACTACGGAGAAAACTCATTTCGGCCGCTTGTATCCGGGATCTTGTTCTTTCGGTCACGACCCAAAGCTCGTGACCATAGATGAGGGTAGGAACGTAGATTGACCGGTAAATCGAGAGCTTCGCCTTTTGGCTCAGCTCTCTCTTCACCACAACGGATCGGTACAGCGCACGCTTCACAGCAGACGCCGCACCAATCCGCCTGTCGATCTCCCACTCCATCTTCCCCTCATTCGTGAACAAGACCCCAAGATACTTGAACTCCTCCACTAGGGGCAGCACATCCTCCCCAACCCAGAGAAGGCACTCTACCCTTTTCCGGTTCAAGACCATGGTCTCGGATTTGGAGGCACTGATTTTCATCCCGGCCGCTTCACACTCGGCTGCGAACCGCTCCAGTGAGAGCTGTAGATCACGCCCTGATGAAGCCAATAGGACCACGTCATCCGCAAATAGCAGAGACGCAATCCTAAGGCCACCAAAACGGATCCCCTCAACACCTTGGCTGCGCCTAGAAATTCTGTCCATAAAAGTTATGAACAGAATCGGTGACAAGGGCAACCTTGGCGGAGTCCAACTCTCACCTGAAACGAGTCCGACTTACTGCCGGCAATGCGGACCAGATTCTGACACCGGTCGTACAGAGACCTGACAGCCCTTATTGAAGGGCCTGGTACTCCATACTCCCGGAGTACCCCCCACAGGATCCCTCGGGGGACAAGGTCGAATGCCTTCTCCAGATCCACAAAGCACATGTAGACTGGTTGGGCAAACTCCCATGCCCCCTCCAGGATCCTGCTGAGGGTGTAGAGCTGATCCAGTGTTCCACGGCCAGGACGAAAACCACACTGCTCTTCCTGAATCCGAGATTCGACTATCCGACGGACCCTCCTTTCCAGAACCCCTGAATAGACCTTACCAGGGAGGCTTAAGAGTGTGATTCCTCTGTAGTTGGAACACACCCTCCGGTCCCCCTTTTTAAATAGGGGGACCACCACCCCAGTCTGCCAATCCAGGGGAACTGCCCCCGATGTCCACGCAATGCTGCAGAGCCGCGTTAACCAACACAGCCCCACAACATCCAGAGCCTTAAGGTACTCAGGGCGAATCTCATGCACCCCCGGGGCCTTGCCACCGAGGAGCTTTTTAACAACCTCGGCAACCTCAGCACCAGAGATGGGAGAACCTGACCCAGAGTCCTCAGGCTCTGCTTCCGCAATGGAAGACGTGTTGGTGGGATTAAGGAGGTCTTCGAAGTATTCCGCCCACCAAAGCACGACGTCCCGAGTCGAGGTCAGCAGCACACCACCCCCACTATAAACAGTGTTGGTACTGCACTGCTTCCCCTTCCTGAGACGCCGGATAGTGGACCAGAATCGCTTCGAAGTCTTTCTCCATGGCCTCTCCGAACTCTTCCCACGCCCTAGTTTTTGCCTCGGCGACCAGCCGAGCCGCCTGCCACTTCGACTGCCAGTACACATCAGCTGGTTCCGGAGTCCCACAGGCCAAAAAAGCCCGGTAGGACTCCTTCTTCAGCTTGACGGCTTCCCTCACCGCTGGTGTCCACCAGCGTGTTCGAGGGTTGCCGCCGCGACATGCACCGACAACCTTGCGGCCACAGCTCCGACTAGCCGCCTCAACAATAGAGGCGCGGAACATGGTCCATTCAGACTCAATGTCCCCCGCCTCCCTCGGGACGTGTTCAAAGCTCTCCCGGAGGTGGGAGTTAAAGCTCCGTCTAACGGGGGACTCTGCCAGACGTTCCCAGCAAACCCTCACAATACGTTTGGGCCTGTCCGGTCTGACCGGCTTCCTCTCCCACCATCGGAGCCAACTCACCACCAGGCTCAACATCAGTCCCATGGAGCTTATTGTGTCGATAACAAATGTACGGTAAGTATTTGGCACAAAAAAGGCTCAGAGTTTTTCATTCTGCTCTTAACAGGCATAAAAATCTTTTTCAGTTTACACCCAACCTCGATCCATGTCTGTAGGTTGCGGAAGGAAGCCATCTTGGTTACGTCATAAACAAACACCACAGCGTGGACGTTGCGGTAATAGTGTTCCACCATCGACTTGCGAAAGCGCTCCTGGCCTGCCGTGTCCCACACCTGTACCTGGAGAGACAGACAGACAACATTTGATGAATTCCTGCATTTGAGCTTTCTTTTGTCAGTCTGTGTTCCATACATGATGTTGTGACTGAGGAACCCATCAAGAAAAACAAAAGTCAGACTTGCAGGTTTCTTTGCAACTTTGTTCACCAAGCAATAGCTAGATAAAAACTTATTGAACACAACTATGAATCTATTTACACTGTGTTTGTTTATTACACATTGAAACAAAAAAAGTTAAGGTTTTCTGGGAAATATTAAGCAGAACCTGTGATTCAGTTGCTTGTGGAACTGCCTTAAGCAGCAATATCATAAACCAATCTGATTTTATTAGTCTCTCACCTCCCTGTGGAGGAATGTTGCCCCAACACTAATGTTAGACATTTTTCCTGAGTAGCTGTTTTATGGACCTGCCACACACTTTCAGTCTGTGTTTGAGATGATTGCCTTAACCCTAACCCAAAACAAATAAACTTAGAAACAGCTTCTTCCCATGAGCTGTGAGGGCTATTGCCCCCTGATGGGAGAGTGTGGTCCAACACGCTAAAAATCACCCCACTGTTATTAGCCCATCATACGTTACAATCATCTTAATGTTACTGCCTACTTGCACACTATTGTCTCAGAATATCTAAATGCAATCTAAATTCTGTAAATTAAGCCTCAAATCATCATTGCACAAAAGTACCTTACTACCTTATTATTTGTTATCTGTATCTCATGAAGGACAACTAGTTCATACAAATTTCATCTGAATCTTCATCTTTTTAAAAAAAAATATCTTTTGAACACTATAATGAGAAAAAAAACAGTGTAACCCTTGTTCATTGGCTGTTTCTGCTTTTTATGTGTACTCCTAGCCGGAGTGGCCAAAAAGAAATTTCGCAATAAATAATCTTTGAATCTTTTTTAATCTTAACGAGGATCTGGTTCTGGCCAAGTTGCACCTGTGTGATGGTCCACTTCAACACTACAAGCCGGTGCCAAGCTGCTGTAGGTGCAAAACAAGCTCAGATCATCAGTCCTCCACTCCTGTGCCTCACAGTTGGTATGAGGTGTTTGTGCTGATATCCTATTTTTGGTTTCAACAAACTCCTGCCTTTATAGAAGTGGTCACACTAACTGACCATCAATTAATCAAGTGATGCGAAACTTTTGGCTTCATCTTTATGTAATGAATAATGACAGTGAAGAATCACTGTTTAAGTTGTGTTTGTACAACTTAAACTAGGTTTAAACAAAAATGAAACCTGACAAAGTACATTTCCATTTCCTTATATCCTTAAAGACAGTCCTTTGACAAACAGCTTATAAAGCCCTAACACAACAGTACAGCTATATGCAATGTATCAAGTCAACAGGAAGCATTATGAAGATATTCTTACAAAATCTCAGGAGAGCACTGTTCTCTGGCATGATATGAGCATAACCATTAATACAAATTACAAGCAGTGTTTGTAGCAGATTTAACAACATTTACCAGGATGGTTGGCTAAGTGGATCTCCTATAGCGCATTGAATACCCCAGAAATAAAGTGCAGGTTTTTCTCAAACAACAGCAGGGCATCAGGCCTTACTGTTTTTTACTGTCTGCAGCATGAAAAAAAGCTAAAATTATCAAAGGGACATGTTGTCAGCTGGCCTATCAGCTTGATGGCCGCTGGTCCACAAAATGTGATCAGAAGGGTTCTGCATATACACAGGGCCAGTCCTGACACTTAGCACAGGCCTGGTGAATGATCCTGTTTTATCATTTGAAAGACACAGGCGTCAGCCCCATCAAAGCTGCAATACTACTCTGCAGACCATTAATTCTCTGTGTTTCAGAAACCAGGTGTGCCCTCTATATGTACCCCTTCTCTGCACAGAAAATTAAAAAAAAACTAGAGGGTTAATCTGCACATCCACACCAAATCCAGTACCAATGTTATGCCTAAACATACAAAATGCAGAAAAAATGCCTACTTTGCTACTACTCAACTACAAAAGCGTAGAATAAATTGTAAATCGATTAGGCTCCCCTTTCTGCTGTCTTGATATTGTAAAAGATTATGAGATTACAGAGACTGGACTGCAAAGTCGGTTGCCTTGGAAATTACAGATAAACGGACTCTGAAGGCAAAGAGTCTGACATACTTAGACTGGAAAGAATGACTGATTAGGGGAAAATGTGTCAGCAAGGACATGTCTGCATTACAGCATGATCTTCTCCACCAATGTGATGAACATAACACTGATATCATACTGTGCCCGCCCCTGAATGGGTGGGCAAATGCTTCCGATTTAATCTCTGTGCGAGAGAACAAACGGGGTTCTCAGGTACTGGTTGCGTTGTATTGTTATGAGAACCCAGTACTGAAACTGTAAACATTTCTCTGCCTTTTAGATTAAATATGGTAAAATATAGTTACGGTTTGAAGAGTCTTTTTATTACTACAGAAGTCTACAATAGAAACACCACATTATCAGATAAAAGAACCTGGGGAGAACAGGTCTATTGTTTAACAATATCCTACCTACAACCTTCCTTAAAGAAGTTCAGCCTGGCATTGTACCTGACCTGATCCAAATAGTAAATTCATCCCTCTCATCGGGTGTTTTCCCCCCAGGCTTTAAAAACAGCAGTTTTCTCCAGCTAAACAGAAACCTTTCTCCAGCTAAACAGAAACCAAACTGAAATTATCTTTGGATCTAAAGAGGAACGAACTAGAGTCAGCACGCAGCTTCAGTTATTACAACTACAAACTAGTGATCAGGCCCAAAATGGGTGTAGTGATGGACTCAGACCTGAACCTCCAAGGACACATAAAGACAGTTACAAAGTCGGCCTTCTATCACCTGAAGAACATTTCCAGAATTAAAGGACTGATGTCCCAACGAGATCAAGAGAAACTCATCCATGCGTTTATCTTTAGTCGCATTGATTACTGCAACGGTGTCTTCACAGGTCTCACCAAAAAAATTATCAGACAGCTGCAGTTGATCCAGAACGCTGCTGCCCGGCTTCCTCACTAAGACTAAGAAAGTAGAGCACATCACCCCAGTTCTAAAGTCCTTAAATTGGCTCCCTGTAGCTCAGAGAATTGACTTTAAAATACTTATGTTAGTTTATAAATCTGTGAATGTCTTAGCACCTAAATACATTGAAGACCTGTTGTTGCTGTATCAACCTACCAGACCACTCAGAACTTCTGGTTCTGGTCTACTCTGCATACCAGAACCAGAACCAAACATGGAGAAGCAGCATTCAGCTTCTATACTCCAAAAATCTGGAACAAACTTCCAGAAAACTGCAAACATTACAACTGAAAACCCATCTTTTTAGAGTTGCTTTTGACCATTAATAACAGAAACATTGAGAAACATATTTGATGTGTATTGATGTTTTCACTTAATAAAATTCAGTGTGTGTTGCTGGTCTCACTACCGGTGACCATTTCACAATGTTTTTATGTTTTCATATTGTAAAGAATTTTGAACTGCCTTGTGCTGAAATTTGCTATACAAATAAACCTGACTAGAATGATAACTTGAGAAAAGTCCTTTCCATTAACATGAAAATTAAGTGCATTAATATGAGACTCCTCACACTATAGCCCCGTTTACACTACCCTTGTTAAACCGATCCATGTCGAGCTCGGTCCGAGCTTGGATCAGTTAACCAAGCCGAGCTTGGTTCTGACGACCGTTTACACATCACACTATCTCGGTTCCTTGGTTTCCTCGCCTCCTAGCGACGATCTGCGGTACTACTGCTCTATGGGATTGAAGGAGGAAATCAAGCAAATAAAAATGGCGGTGCCCGTAACATTCAGGAAGTTATGTTTGGTTATATTTCGTTGTTTGCGGAGAGTCAGGCGAAGACGGCAACTTTTGGTGAATTTACTTGACAGAGTCGGCTTTTGGGAAGTGGATAAGACAAACGAACGTCTAATAAGGATTTACAGACGCAGGAAACAACGACAGACGCTGAGGTTCATCACACTGCTAAGCAGAATCATCACTGGAAATCGTGTGTCACGGTAGGGAAGCTAATATTTTTATGGATGTCTGAAATGTTAGCTGGCTGTAAGGAGATGACGCGGTCTGCTCATGCACTCTTTGTTATTAGAGAACCGGGCTACTGAAAAACCGAGCCGAACCCACACATGGAACTGGTCTGCATTTAGCGCGGTCCGGTTGTGTCTGGCTCGGTTCAGTTCAGTTTGTGTTCCATTTACATTCGATACTTATCTCGGTTACCGAGCTTGGACTGGTCTTGGCACGGTTAAAAAGGGGTAGTGTAAACGGGGTATATAACTACACCTTGCTTTTATCGTAATTGTTTTATAAATTACATGGGCAGGAATTAATGTTTAAAAACAGATGGCGCAGTTGGTAATATAACGCATATAGTCAGAAAATTGTATGTTAATCCTAGCAGACAGTTTTTTTTCTCAGCATGGTGTTTATTATCTGTTATTTTTACTCTGCAGTTTTTTAAGGAACTTCAATTCCTTAAAAGCTCAAGATAGCTTTTTTTCTGGACAGTTTTCTCTACTTGTGTTGGATGTTGTGCAGTTTGAACAACTTTTGTTGTTGCTGTTTTTGTTCTCATTTTTTGGGACATTTGTTATGATGCATAACTTAGCTACCAGTTAGTTTTGTACCACTTGGAGCAGCTCATTAATAACTCGAAATCTGAAGTAGAGCTTCAACTATAACCCCAAATCCAAGATGAGCTGAAAAGGAGGTGCAGAGGATGCAGAGCAGGAGCAAAAAGAAGAGAAAGAAGGAGGTAATTTAAGCCATCTCTTCCTTCAGTATGTTGGGAAAGCATTCCATCTTCGATTATTATGGGCAATGTGAAATCTTTGGGAAACAAGTAGGAGGAACTCCACTCCTTAACAAGGGCCCTGCCAGAATATTGGGAATGCAGTATTATGGGTTTCACTGAAACATCCAGGCTGCAGGTTCATATCCCTTACTCCAGCGTCCCTCTGCAAGGCTTTCTGACAATACTAGCAGACAGATTTAAAGAAGAGTGGCAAGAGCAACGGTGGTGGATTAGTGGTGCTTGTGAACAACAGATGGTGTCATCCAGGACGTGTTAGTGTGAAGTTTTGTTTCTACAACCCGAGTATTGAAGTGTTAACAATGAGTTTGTGTCCATATTATTTACACAGAGAGTTTACCAGTGTTATTTTGGCAAAAGTCTACATTCCACCATCAGCTGTTGCTGACACTGAATGTGATGTCATCTGCTAAGTTTTTGCTAAGATAAGGCCAAATATCTGGTGATTTTAATCATGCCTCACTCTCTGCTAGACTTCCAACGTTTCAACAGTCTGTCACCTGCTCTACTAGAGAAATCAACTCTGAATTTGTTTTATGCAAACGTCTCTAAAGCAAGATCTCCTTTTAGCAAATCAGATCACAATCCGTTTTTTTCTCTGCTCAGAATATAAGCCTCTTTTTCAGAGGCAACCTGCAGTAAAGCGAGCTGTGAGAAGATGGTCACAGGAAGCTGATGAAGCCCTTAGGGGTTGTTTTGAGACAACAGACTTGGATGCACTGTGCCAGCCACAGTTCAATGACTGAGCATGTGACTGACTATATAAACTTCTTTGTGGACAACACCATCCCCACCACAACAGTGAGATGCTTCCCCAACAACAAACCCTGGATCACCAGTGACCTGAAGAAACTGCTGAGTGAGAAAAAAGAGCCTTCAGGAAGGGAGACAAGAAATTACTGACTATGCAGAAAAAAATTAAAGTCAAGATAAGAGAAGGCAAGGAGGTGTACAGGAAGAAGCTGGAGAGCAAGCTCCAGAAGAACAATATCAGAGATGTGTGTTCAGGGAGAAAGAAGATCACAGACTTAAAGCAGAAGGTGAACCGGACAGATGGAAGTCGGGACAGAGCCAATAAGGTGAACGCATTCTTCAACAGCTTCAGTTCAGAAACAAGCACCCTACTCTCCTGCCCACAGCTAGACATCACTCCCTCCTTTGACCCAAAGCTTCCATGTCGCCTCTCAGATGTTTTATCTTCCACCTCAGCCATAGACCCGTCTTCTGTTTCTGTGTTTGTTCTCAGCCAAACCAGAAGATGACCCTGCTCACTTTACCTCCCCCTCTAGAAGTCAGGTGAAGAGGCAGCCGGAGAGACTGAACCGGAATAAGGCTACTGGTCCAGATGGTGTCTTACCCAAAGTCCTAAAGGCCTGTGCAGAGCAGATCTCTGAGATTCCACAGCACCTCTGACCGGGGAGAATGTTCTAGTGTTGTGGTAGACCTCCTGCATAGTTCCAGTATCAAAGAAAACTCACCCACCCGTCTTGAATGACTTTAGACCTATTGCCCTGACATCCCACATCATGAAGATCCTAGAGAGACTCCGATTGGCGCACCCGAGTAAACAAACCAGGGTTCTTGCCAGCGCATTTCACCTGAGTACAGGGAGCTGGTGGACTGCTTTGTGGCATGGTGTGAAAACAATCATCTTATCTTGAATGTGAATGAAATGCGAGAGATGATTGTAGATTTCAGGAAAAACAGAAAAAGGTTCAAAACTATTACCAGCCTGGGAAAAGAAGTGGAGGTGGTGAAGGAGTATCAAGGCCTTGGTGTTCACCTGGACAACAGACTGGAATGGAGATGCAACTGTGAAGCTCTCCGCAACAAGAGACAGAGCAAACTGTACTTCCTGAGGAAGCTTAGGTCCTTCAGGATTTGCAGCAAGATGCTGCATATCTTCTATAAGCCTGTTGTGGAGAGTGTGATCTCCTCTGCCATCACATGTTGGTGTAGCAGCATCAGAGCAACTTATTAAGTTGCTCTGAGGGCAGGGATGGCAAGGGTAAGGTGGGGGGAGGGAGGGGGTTTATTAGGTATTTAGGGGGAGGGGGGGGGCTCTGGCCGGGTGGCTCGTGCGGGTCGTGTTGGCCCGCCCTCTTGGGGGAGCCCGGTCCGGGGGGCGTCTGGTCTGGGGCCGGGGCCGGGGGTCGGGCACAAGCAGTCGTATAGTCAATTTGGGGTGACCCCCCCCCCCTTTGGTCAGTGTTGGATGTGAGTGTTATGTGGGAATGTGTGTACAGCGTCTGTTTTTTTTTTTTTTTTTTTTTTTTTTCTTCTCTGTGTGTGGTGAGTGGGGCACAAGGGAGGGATGGGGTGAATGAGTTTTTTTTTTTTTTTTTTTTTTTTTTTTTTTCCAGGTATGGGTGTGGTCCGCTCCCTCTCCCAAGAACATCTCAAGTCTCCGCTAGGTGCGGAGCCCATCCCCCCACGTCCTGCCCTCCTCCACTTCGTTGGCGGGCGCCTTGGCCCCCTGGCGCATTGGTTGGCTTCGGGTTTGGGGCGGGTTCACGGGCGTGCGCCGGCCCACTCCCGGCGGCCTCTTCGCGGGGCCTGGCCCCCCGGGGGGCGGCCGGGGCCCTCGTCGCGGGGGCGGAGCGCCCCTGGGGCCTCTGGCCCTCGGGGCCCATGGCCAGGACCACTTCAGCGGGGCTAGCTGCCGGCGGAGCCCACGGGCTCGTCTCCGCGGCTCTTGAGGGCGTCGGCATTGCGGTGGCTGGGGGATTTCCTCGGGGTCGTCTCTGCTCCTTCCTTGGGGGGGGGGGGGGGGGGGGGGGTTGCAGATATCCTGTGTCGGCCCCTCCTGGGCGACCTGCTTTAGGGACCCCCTTGGGAGTCCGGGGTTACGGGTCCCCTGACGCCTGCCTCTGTGCTCGGGGAAGGTAGGTCTTCGGTTCTCCACAATCACTATCAAGCTATTTCTGGATAATCTTCACCTAAACTAGTGCACTTTCACATCTCCCACAGGTGCTGGGTCCCAGGTATTAAGTGTTCACTTATATACAGTAATCTTATAATTTATTTATTTATTTATTTATGTTTTTTCACTTTCTTTTTTCAAATATCACATTACACATGTCAGCTTACATAATAATATATATGATTTAGCAATGGCATCTAGGTGTTATTCGAGTGTAGCTGTTGCTTTATGTCTGTTGGTTGTGCTGTTCTTTTTGTGTCTATTTCCAGGTGATGGAGCAGACAAAGAAGGTTTTATCATTCTCTCCCTTTTATCTCCTCTTTCTTTCACCTCTACTCTTTTTTTTCTTTTCTTTCACTTTTTGTTCTTCCTTTACTCTCCCATTGTCATGTCCATATAATTTGAAATTCTCCTTGCAGGAATCATAATAAAGCTATTTACAAGCATAAATCAAGTGGAGCACTATGGCGAAAGCTGTTTGCTCCACTTGTAAAAGCAAAATCTGTCGAGCTCTATCTGGCATTGAGACATCAATTCCTATTGCCATATTGCTAGACAGGACACTGGGAAAAAAAAAAAAAAAGAGCAACTTATTAAAAAAGCTCAAAAAGCTTATAAAGAACACTGGCTCTGTTCAGGGAACCCTTCTAGAACCTCTTGAGATGATTGTGCAAAGAGGGATTCTTCACAAAATGAAGAACATTATGGATAACCCTGAACATACTCTTCATCAAACTGTCATACAACAACAGAGTGTCTTCAGTCAGAAGTTTCTCCGTGATCCACTCCAACATAAACCGCTACAGGAGATCCTTCCTGCCTGCAGCCATCATCATCATCTACAACAGCTCACTGCAGAAACCTGTTTAATTTGAGTTACACCAGCATTTAAATTCCCATTGGGGTTAATAAGGTATTTTTGGATTTAATTTTGATTGGTTTTGAGAAAGAATTTAATTGAATTGTGAAAGATAGTTGTTTTAAAGGTATGGATTAGAGGTGGGTGGGAAAAAAAACTCATGGCTCAAAAATGGGGCACGAATTATTGCAGAACCACCTAAAAAAGGCCTGTTGAAGAGCTAGTATTTGGTTCGTGCATGCTTTGTTGCTGTGGTAACACAGAGATGCAACACAACAGAAGGACGGGGAGGGCAATATAGTAATAAAAACACAATGATTCTCCATATTCAATAAATCTACAATGCTGCTAACTGTATATACATTTAAGTATAATATTCCATTTATCCCAAGGTGGTTTGATTTATATTGACACTTACACACAATCCTACGGTGCAAGCTGTTTGTGTGTAGGAGGTGTTTTCTGCAGGAGGTTCAGTGATTCAGACATACTGGCCCCAGAGGTAATGTGAACAGCGAACAGTTTGTGAGTCAGCATTAGGGGGCATCTGGAGGTTGCAACACCCTGTTCATTGTAGACACAGATCAACCCCTAGAATGAGACTGGGTACTGGTAACCTCTATACATGTAAGTTCACTACAAAACACTTTTTTAAGATTTCATGTGATAGACCATCACAAAGTAGAGCATAACTGTGAAGTGGAGGAAAACTGATACATGGTCTCACGATTATTTTTACAGATAAAAATAAAAAAGTGAGCCGTGTATTTTTAACTAGCCCCACTGAGTTTATACTCCTGCAATTACTGTCTCTTTCTGTTCTATACATCCATAAATTAATTTTCTGTGCGCAGCAGTTTTCATGTCTCGTGGCCCATCATAACACATGGATATGTTTGGATCTAAGCCACTCGACCGTAGCTCTTACTCAATGTTTAGGATCATTGCCCTGCTGGAAGGTGAACCTCCAGCTCCAGATTTTTTTTGCAGCTTGTAACAGGTTTTCTTCCAGAATTTCCCTGTATTTGACCAACTTCCCTGTGCTTGACGAAGAAAAGCAACCCCCTCAGCCTGGTTATGCCACCACCATGTTGCAATATGTGTCTGGAGTGGTGCAGTGTTTGTTTTCGTCAGTCAGCAGAACTGTGAATGTAGGCTAATATAAGTTTACCTGGCAAGTCAGATTGATAATGTGTAGCACTCTTTGTTCTTCATATTATCAATCTGGAATTGTTTCTATCAAATCCGTTTGGGGAAAAGAGGGACATTAAGCAGAACTTTCTGTGCTGATTGGGTGAAGCGACACCTAGTGCCCGCCTACCAAAAGTTGGTTTTAGCCAATCACAGTATCAAATGAAAACGTAAGCAGCAGATATCATGAGAAACCACAATAAGGTAATCGAGGCACTTCTTGTTGTTCTTATTTCAAAGATGAAATTGTAGATTCTAACAGAACAGATGTGACAGCAGCAGCTACGCGTGCGTCCTCCTGCGCTGCCGTGTTTATGTTGGTTCAGCTGTGGGCTCGCCACCTCTTGCCTTCGTCACAGCTGGTATGTCCCGCCTTAAACCACAATACTATAATGTGACTGGCCCGAACCGTTCTTGGTTCGGACACAAACGTTTGAAGCAGGAGCGGTACAAGATGGATTCTCGTGTGTTTGTGAACGCACAAATAACGCGAGAATTTGGCTTGCAGGAAAGGTTAAAAAACATCTGAGACCATCAAAGTACAGCTGTATCTGTACTGAGATTAAATTAAACAGAGATGGACTTTATTAAGCAATTAGCTGGTTTCTTTGGTTTTATTTAGGGGTACCAGAATAAAGGGGGCTCAATACATTTTAGGTTTTTATCAGAAAGAAACCACGTCGTTTTGCTTCCACTCCATAATTCTGCACATTACCTTGTGGTTGTCTGGTCCATAGAGATCAGATAAAGACTGTTGAGGTTTATGGTTTTAACGAGGTAAAAGGTGGAAAAGTAGGAATATGCTATCATTAATCATTTATTCAGATCTCTTTTCGATTTTCTTCCCAATTCAAGAACAATCTGCACTTCCAGTTAGCCATGCAAACATGTAGTGCCTTGCTTTGTTTTTGAAAACAAAGGGTGACAAACCCGGCAGGTTATTGTGAATTCCGGCATCTATTCCTGAAATACGAAACACCCCCAAGAAACAATTTAATAGAGCTGATCAGGGGTGTTTTCAGGGTTCGTGGATAAATGATAGAATAGGCCCCGTCATCCTCCAGCAGCTGAAGCAGATCAACAAATGGAGAGGAAGGAGAGGAGGGGGAACACCTCTCATCAGCATCCCGCTCCATCGCTGCCTTTACCTTGATGGTCTCCCCTTCGATCTCCACCGCCTTCTCCCTGAAGTCCACGCCGATCGTGGCCTCGGTCTTCTCGGGGAAGCTGCCCCCCGTGAAGCGGAAGGTGAGGCACGTCTTGCCCACGTTGGAGTCCCCGATGACGATGATCTTAAAGATCCGCGTCTGGATGCTCGTATCCAGGGAGGAGGTGCTCAGATCCACGGAGGAGGTGAGGCTCGGGGCGGCGTCGCTGCTGCCGCTGGGGGCTCGGCTCCGGCCGCTTCTGTAGAAATCCATGGAGGATGTCAGGATGGTGACATTGTCATCCGCTCGGTTTCTTCTGGATGCCCCTTTCGCTGCCGCCGCACCTCCTCCTCCTCCTCCGCCTCCACCGCCGCCGCCCGGAGCTCGGGTCTCCTCCTCCGGGAAATCCTTGGTCATTATTGCCGGAGGAGGCGATGCGCAAGTCGGGAAGCGTGTGCGGAAAGGAGTGGGGGTGGACGGACTGAGAGGAGAGCGAAGGGAGGGGAGAGGGAGGAGGAGACCGGAGATCCAACAATGACCACGATGCTGTCAGTCTTTCAGAGGGACGGAAGCCTTAAAGGGAGAAGAAACGACACGAATTTCACTAAACAATGACGGATTTACCCCGAAGCACAAACGTGGATAATTTCCATTAGCATGGGTGGCATAATAATTCAGGGGCTTTTACTGGACAGGCGTTAACATCTATGACGAGTTTTAAAAACAAGAATGTGTTGCAAATGTTTGAATTTATAATTGATCTTTTCTAATTAGGGTCAGATTATGCACATACTGTAATATTCGGTCTTGGTTTCTGTTTATGATTTGGTTAAAGTTGGCTTTTCCCTGCTTTTTGGTTTATTTGTGTTTTAGGTTCTGTCATAGTTGGAGTTCTGTCTTAGTTTTGGTTTGTGTCTTAGTGTGAGTTTTGAGACTTCTTTTACAGTTATTGTTTTTAGTTTGGTTTCTGATCTGGTCTGTTTTGAGCCTCGGCACTGATGTCTGGTCTAATTACTTACTCTGCACACCTGCCTAACTCCACCCCTGCTGCAATCACCTCTCACCGGTTTCACCTGATTCCACCTTCATATAAACTGCTGAGACCAGACATCAGTGCCAGGTTGTCTTGTTGAGTTCATGGGTGAGTCGTCTCCTGCAACATTCTTTGTATGTTTTGCTTTTGGATTTTTGACCCTGTTTTCTCCAGTAACCTGAGCCATCCTGTTCTGCCTGTCCGTTCATATTTTTACCTGTCCTGCTGGAAGGTTTGTTTTTCTGCCATCTTTTGGGTTTGACAGTGTTTGTTTGGCTTTTTCCCTGTTTTTGATTTTTAATAAAAATACTCATCTGAACCTCTGCTGGTCTGGTGGAATTCTGGGTCCCATACCTCTGATCATTACACATACAGGCTCTAATATTTAGTGATCATGACTGACTCCACCTAGTTAATCCCTGCTGGACTAAAGGAATGGACTAAGTAGGGTGGGAGCAGCATCATGGGATTAGATTGATGAAAGTGGGTGAAATAGTAAACATCATCTATATCCCAGAGCTGGATTGTTACTGTTTGGTGTTCTGACAGGAGTGAATGAATCCCCCCTGGTGTAACTATGCCTTAAATGTTGTAAATGCAAAATCTATGTCAGAAAACCAAATACCGGTAGTTTACTTGGAAACCAATAAAAGGCAAGTCATTTCAGTTAACGTTGCAATTTCAGCCAAGAAAAGTGGTCAAGCATCAAGCAATAATTATGCCGAAACATGCCGGTAAAAACAAAAAGCATGTGGAATTGTGTTAAGATTAAGTAAGTAAAGTTGATTTCTAAAGCACCTTTTACAGACAGGTCACAAAGTGCTGTAGAATTTTTCAGGTGGTTTTTAAAAGCCTCCACAGAGTCAACAAAGCAAAAGTTGCAGGGGAAAATTGTTCCACAGTCCAGGAGCCACAGACTGGCAGACCCTGTCCCCCTTGGTTTTTAAACCCTGGACGGGGAGCAACCAGGACATTCTGGGCCTGGGATTGAAGGCCACGAGCAGCAGAGAGCTTGGTTAATAGCTGACACAAATAATCACATTAGGTCATATTTAGTCATATTGGACCGTAAAATGCAAAATAGAGTTGCATTCAAGGTTGAGGCACAAAAAAGCTTAACATTCCTGTAAAACCCCTTTATTATCTGCCCTTTGTTAGTGAATGAAATTAGCTGGATGTGGCTATAGAGGAAATGACTTTGAGTAGAAAAGCACTATATAAATTTAGTTCATTTATCATTTTATTAGATATGGGTATGATAAACAGTTTTGATATTTTTGCCTTTTATTATTTTGGGCCACAATTTTTTCTTTCTTCTTAGAAAAAAAATAGTATAACACCGGCTGGATTCCACACAACACATAAACATAAATCCAGTAACTTTTAAATAGGATGATACTTTTTTTTAGAGCTACAAGGTAACGATGTATAACTCTGAATTTTCTCACGGTCCCATGACGTGGTCAGCCAGTTCACATTGTCACATTCCATAAAGTAACATAGGAGGATTGTAGCGTTCCCGGATTCCAGTCCTCTTTAAAATAATGTGCAGATGCCGTTTCAAATAAATACTATGTGCAGTAATATTTTAATACAAACTCTGTTGTTACTAGGTTGTCAGCTATAAGGAGGTTTGTTGCGTAAAAATTAAACAAATTGGACGTGCCTCACCTTGGAGTCAATAGAGTCGTTTTGCTTATTGTCACTGTCTTGTTGTTTTACAAAAGATGCTCTGTGGTCTGATCTTACGTATCAGCTTCAGGACCAAATAATGGCTTTTAAAATCGTTGGTAATGAGAGTTGCTGATGAAAGTCCCAAAACCTGTTGTTGCTTTAGAGTCTGTGATTTTGCCAGCCACACCCCCTGAGAGTCACGTGGCTATGTGTTGTATGGCATATTTAAAAAAACATAAAGCCTTGTTTAGTGTGCAGAGCTTGCAAAACTGTGTTATTGATCATGCACATTATTTTGTTGATCAAATAAATCTGGGTTTTTGCGAACAATACAATTGTTTCCTCAATATCATTGAAGATAAAAGGGAGGCGGCTCCAGCTTCCTGTTCATCTGTATCATGGGACCTTATCATTCATACACAGTATAGACGTAGACACCTCAAGGACTGGCGCTGCCTATTGGAACTGAAGTATCAATACGGCCCCCATCTTGGATGGGTCCTTCACGCACCCCCAGTGCATTTATTTGTACCGAGACAGCTGCATACTCATCTAAAATTATTATAAGTCCCCAAATTTTTGATCGCATTTCACAGCGTTTAGTTTGTTACAAACAACAGAGATGTACTTATCATACAGGATGTTGTCACACATTAAAAATATGTATTTTCATTCCGAAATACCCTGTTTTATGCTCTTTAACCAAGACAGATATATGGTATGGCATATTAATGAATGTATAAATAAATAAGTGCTTTTCATGCTGAAATACTTTGTTTTGTGCTATTTAATAGAAGCAGACAACTGTCTATGGCACAGGTGTGCAAAGGGCAACACCAGAAGTTAAAATTTATGATGTCAAAAGGAAAGAACTTAATCTATGAAGCAGGAGAACCATTTTTTTATATGTTTTTGTCTGCTCGCAATTAAATGGAACCACAGGAGCTCAGTTAAATCTAATGTGACTCCATTGATTGAATTTGTGCCTTGAGATGACGTGTTGTGAATTTGCGCCATATAAATAATATTTAATTGAATTGAATCATGGAATGGGTTTTTACAGATAAAACAGCTGCATCCAAGCCATAGATCAACAAGGGCAATGCGAAGCGTTGGACGCAGTGATGTAAAGCACGCCGCCTAGAGCAGCCTTGTTCTCTGGAGGGACAAATCAAGCATCTCCGGCTGGCAATCCAATGGACACCTCAGGGTTTGGCAGTTGCCAGGAAAACAGCCCTCGCTTCACTGCGTTGTATCAAGTGTAACGCGACGCAGAGGGGTTTACAGTGTGGAGCTGGACTCTGCCTTTTAGTTCCTGTGAAAGGAACTCCTAATGCTTCGGTATATCAGGACATTTCAGATAATGCTCCCAACTTTGTCTGATTGGTTTAGTGGATGGCCTCTTTCTGCTCCAACATGCATTCAGAGCAGTGCACAAAGGAAGGTCCATGAAGACATGGATAGGGGAGTTTGGTCCAGAGGAACATGACTAGCCAGCAGAGAGTCCTGACCTCGATCAAATAGGATTATCTTTGGGATGATTTAGAGTGTAGACTGTGAACCAGTCCATCTTTTCCAACATCAGGGTCTGATCTCATATATCGACTTCTGGAGTGTGTCTGTAGACATTTTTGATGATTCTTTCAAAGTATTTCCAGAAGAGCTTAAGCTCTCGTAGCAGCAAAGGCCATGCTGTCGTTGTGTTAAACCCCATGGATTAGGCAGTGTGTTCCAATCCTTTTGGCAATATGCACGTTTCAGTCGCTTGTGTTGCCTTGGCATCAATATAACTCTTCTAACCTAGTTAACTGTTTTGAAGCAACATGTTGTGGCACATCTGCAGAAACTCCAGTTAGAAACAAAACATCGGAGAAGAAAAACAAGTAGGATTGGCCGCAGCATCCGACACGTCGGTAGCTGACGAATGAAGTGCTGTGCAATCAGAATACTGATGTAGATCGTGTAATGCTGCTGGAATGCAGTGTTTTAGTCACTCCAATAACGTGCCGCTGATTTTATTGAGGCATCTGTCCTGGCAAAGTGCTTGATCACGGCTGTTGTCACTGCTGGAGTAAAATGTATTCAGAATCAAACTGATTAATACATTTATAAGGCGTATTCCAACAGTTGTTTGAGCAATTTCACAAGCTATGAAACCGTTCTTGAGGGTCAGCTGAAAACTAAATAGAAAATGTATGACTTACCTTTTTTAATGGTGCCTCACAAGCCGCTGTAGCGTCTGAGATGCTCCGCTTTCATTTTAACTCAGTCTCAGCCTCCCCTACGAGACACACACCCACCTTTGTTGTCACATATAAACACACTCTGTCTGTCGATATCAGGCTGAAATGCGGCCAGACGGACAAAACCCTTGTCCTCGCTTTGCTCCGTGTTTCTTCTTTTCACAAGCACAAACACAGGCACGGCACTCCATCTCTTACTCGCAGAAATGCACGCCATCTCAGAGACACCCACATAATCTCTTTCTCATACAAACACACAGCAAACACACACTGGCAGCGTTAAACAATCCCAAGGCTTCTGTCTGACAAAGCTCCCCTTCATCCTCGGTAAAAGGCCTGGTTGTCTCAGAAAGATGCTCAGTGGGACATTCACGTCCTGAAGGACACAAAGCTGCAGTGAAAAACAGAAATCATTTGCATATTATGTGGATATTTTTGCTTCGTAAATCAAACAGCTCCCTGATGTTCTGTTTTCATGGCTGAAGTGATATTTTACACACAAACTTTATTGCATGCTTGTAACAAACGTGAATTATGAGAGATGATTTTTGTAATTAGTTCTGTTTCAGACAGACCAAAGTTTTTTTTGTTCCTTAGACCAGGGTGCTTTATTTGGACAGGTGTGAAAGCTCATTAACTCTGAGCTGCCGGGCAAACTTGGCTGTCAGTGAACACTGCAAAAACGGAATCGAAAATAAGTAAATTTTTCTTGAAATTAGTGTATTTGTCCTTAATGAATGACAATGGAATGAATACACTGACCCCTAAAATACAATAATTAGATATACTGCACTTGAAATGTGATGATAGAAATGAGCTGTTCCCAATTTAAGTGCAGAAATCTTATTCCATTGGCAGTAGAGATACTGTACAAATGACCGCTGCTTTTATTTGTCTCATGCATGCAGAGCAGCGCGCTGGAAAGCTCTGTGCTGCTCAGGCTGAGCTGCTTCCATTCATAGCGCCCCAGTCAAACGGCTGCTGTGGTTCCACGATGTCCAGGTAGTTTGATGTGCTTTGAAAAGTGTGTTGTGAAAGTGAACCAAACCAAATGAAGGCTCTCTCATCTAATCTCAGACTTCTTGACAGAGGAGAAAGTTAGGGATGTGTTAGATAAAGGCAGACAATTCACTGTGTCGACCTCTAAAGGGAGCAGCCAAAGGAAAAAGATAGTGTCCTTTCAGCAGTTCCGCCTGTTTACATGTCAAGATTTTGTTAAATAGGTAGTTAAACAGTGGATATAAGCATGAATTAGATTAATTTTTCTGCTCTATTATTTTGCTGCTTGTCTGTGTGAATACAATTCAAAAGCAGGTAACAGCTGACACATTTATTCATAACTGCACATCATTGCTTGGAATAACATCTGAACCTGAGGTTCGTTAGCTTTGTGTGTTTACTTACTGAGTCCTCAGTGCTCAGTACTGAGGACTCCCATACTGTCAAAGTGATCTCGCATAGCGATTGTTTTTCACATGACAAGTGCTAATGGGAACAAGCTTGTGGTAAAGATTGAACAACAAAAAGTGAGGAGTGGGACAATTAATAAAAATATGGCACACTTGTTTATTTTGTTTACTCATAAATTATACAAGCACACTTTCACCTCATTGATGTCACAATATATCTACGATGCCAGCATTCTGGGAGAATAGACATGAACATTGTACTGACCATACATCATTTGATGTAGTTGCATCAATGTAGAGCATCATCTGAGAGCAATTTTATCTTTGTACAGAAAATACTCAGAATTTCCTAATATGTGGTACTTATCACCGAGGAGTTGTTCATGGTGGATACAAGTATATTTGATGGGGACTTGTTAAGCCTGACGTTTTGTGATCGTTTAATGTAAAGTTTGGGGAGAAACGGCACTCTCATGTTCCTGATAGAGTTTAGGACATGAATATGGAAACAGCTGAAAACATAGTAAAATACATTTCTCTCACAACAGAGAACAATTTCTAGATACAAGCACCAGATTACACCCATCTATATTAAGGAACCTTAAATATTTAATTGCAGAAGATTAACAACAATGCCGTATGGAAAGATGGAATCTCTATAAGGGTGGAAGGCCAAGAGGGCAAAGCTTCCCGTGGAAAAATATTCTTCATGAAAAGGTATTTCAGCATGACTCTTTGCAGTTGAACAAAACTTGAAATGTAAAACAAGTACTGCAGTTACAATCAAATGGCATCTATAGTATCTCAAGCTTTAAGCCAAAGTTCAAGTTGTTTTACATCCGCCAGCAGAGCATCTTGATAATTGGTCAGTCTTCAGAGAAGACGCCTCCCTCAGTTACTATTATAGTCTGCTATGAGCTCCTCCTTCTCCCTCAAATGACTTGTAGGTATGTTGATTTGAAATCTGTTCCAAGGGCATTTTTAGCATTGCATTTGTAAATTCCAGAGTTAGTCAACACAGGATTTTGTATGACCAGACTACCCCCCTCTGTCATGTGAATTCCCCCCTGCACTGTGTACCGGTTGTGAGGTACCAGCGTAGTGCGGCCAGGTAACGTCCACGAAATATCTGGCTTGGGAACGCCTGTTGCGGCACACCTTAGCATCACTGGAGTTCCTCGAAGGACTCTTGTGATGGCGGTCATTGTGCTTGTGATCCGGGGAGGGAAAACCATCACAATGACGGGGTAAGACAGTGTTGACGATCCAAAAGAGTTTGAGGCTCTGCAAATATACGTTCCTTTATCAAAAGGGGCAATCTGCCTGACATGTAGGGTTCCATTGGTGAGGAAAGATATTCGACCAATAGTCTGGGGTTTGTCCAAAACCACACCATTGGGCAGGGTCCATGTGATCAGTGCCTGTGGCCAGCTATCAACAGTGCAAGGTAGGTTCAGACTTAGGCCATAAGTGATCTTCATTCCACCTGAGTAAAACAAAATTTTAAGAGAATTAGATAAAAAAAATTACAAAGTAAACAAGCAAAAATAGAAGGCTTAACTAGTATAACTAATTTTGAGCATCATTTTCTACAATCATATTGAGCTGATAGTCTAAAGCAGGGTCTCCAGCTCCAATCCTCGAGAGCTGTCATGTAACTTTTAGATGCTTCCCTGCTCCAACGCGTCTGAATAATATGGCTGAATTACCTCCTCAGGATGTCATCAAACTGAGCAGAGGCCTGGTAAGGAGCCATTCATTTTATTCAGATGTATCGGAACAGTGATCAACCTAAAAGTTGCAAAACTTGGAGTTGGAGACCCATGCTCTTCAGTTTTTGAGATAAAAAGCTCAGTTAATGTGGCTTACCTACTGGGATTTCAGATAAGCTAAACACTTTTTGGAAGCAATAGTTCAGATTTAAGTGAACTACCCTTATTTTACGGCTTGGTGTCTTCTGGACATCATAACAAATTAGGACAAGAACATTGATTAGCCTTTAAATTTGACTTATAACTATTTATGGCTTGAGAGGCTACATCATACCTGTGGTTCCTCTGATCACAGGTTTCCAGCCAGCCTCCAGGGAATAACGTTTCTCTGCTTGTCCTGCTACATTTCTTGCTAGGCAGCGGTATATTCCTTTATCAGTTGGTGTTGGTCGGAGGATCCGTAGAGTCCCATTTCCGAGATGGTGGGTAAAGCGTTGAAGTGTCCGTCCAGGTGATAACAAAGTCCCGTTAGGTAGCACCCAAGAAATCTCTGGGATTGGAGTGCCCCGAGCAGGGCACTCCAAGATCAGTTCACCACCATCTTGCTTAATTGGTAAGATCTCAATATTAGGATTAGCAAAGATAGGTTTCTCAGCAAGAGATGCCACGTCTAATTCTACTGAAAGGGAAACTTCACCCAGGTGATTTTTAGCAAAACACTTGTACCTGCCTGCATCTGTCTTCCTTACCCCCCTCAGCTCTAGACTTCCATTTTGGTGGACTTGAAAGCGACCTCCAAGGTAGGGTGTTGTTAGTGAGTGGCCATAGGGAGTAAGCCACCAGAGCTTGGGCTTGGGTTTTCCCTCCACTCTGCAGTCCAGAAGTGCTGTTTGGTAGGAAACAGCCAGAAGCCTTGTAGTAGTCTTCTCTTTCATAGCATCAATGAAGGGTTCCTGAAGTTCAGCTTCCACTATCATGTTTTTAATATCCTCACCAGCAGAATTCCTTGCCACACACGTATACTTCCCTTCATCGGCCAGTGTCACTTTCTTCAAAATTAATGTTCCATCCTCTATAACCCTGTACTTGTCTGATAATAGTGGTATAAATTCTGTTTGTGGTGAGATCCATGTGATCCTTTGTTCAGGTTCACCTGTTGCCCGACAGCTAAGTTTAGCTGATTCTCCCAGTTTTACTTTCACGAGGGATTGGGATTTTAATCCAATTTGTGGAGCATTTGGTCCGACTTTGACGCTGAGTTTTCTTTCATCTTTGCCCAGTTTGTTTGTAGCATGGCAAGTGTAGTCGCCTTCATCTTTTCTGCCCATCTGCTGAAGAAGTAACGTGCCATTTCCGTATATCACATAACGTCGATTGCGAAGGCCGCTGTCGTCAGACTGAAGAGCGTTGTTGACTAATGTTCCATCTGGAAGACTCCAGGAAACATCTGGGCTGGGCAGGCCCGTCGCAACACAGTCCACCTTGATCAATGAGAGTGAAAGAGGAAGGAACAGTGAGTCCTACAGTGTATGTTGTTACATGATGAAATCATGTACGTGATTAACAGAAACAGAAAGGCAGTTGTAGCTACTGAGTATAGCTAAACAAGCTGCCCTCAACCAATGGCTCATGGGTTTTATCTGTTGTTCAGTGTTCAATGAATTTAAACTGAACCACTGATAACTGCAGAAGAATATTTAACCTTTTACTTAACTTTGAGTAGTTACCTGGAAATTCTCTCCGAAGCTCACTCTGGTCTGTGCCGTCCTCACATGTTCGATTCGAGGGGGAGTCATCAACACGTCTACCTGTCAGGGTAAATACATATTTAATTTTGTTTTTTTAGAGAGAAACTGATTAAAGTAAACTTTTACTATCCATTTTCTAACCACATGTACAATATTTTGTAGTTACAAAGAGTTGCATGAAGTAACGTTTTTTTTAAAAACTGGGCAGGTAATACTTTGACTTTAAAATATTTCAGTGTGTTACTAGTAATCTGTGTTAAAGTTTTTTTCGTTAAACGTAGGGCTTTAATGAGGTGCAGTGTTTTGCACTAGAAGACTAGCAAGAAGGTCTTTTGCCTGTTCGAGAGAATTTGTGCCATCCCGTTAATGCCCTTGTCACTGTTTTGTGTTTCGTCTTATATACTTCTATGGAATGTGAAAGTGAGTTAGTTCATGTTGATTTTAGTCACCTATGTTAACACCTCATGATAAAAATATTGAAAATACAGATGGCATTCAGTCATCTGGACGTGGAGGACATGACCTAAATTCAAACCCTGCATCAGAATGGAGAAAAAAGGGGACTCAAATGACTTTGAAAATGGCATGGCATTGCTGGTATCACCCGGGACCTTCATCCACACCCACTTCTATGGATTACATAGAATGTTCTGAAAAAAGTGGCAGTAATGTGTATAAAAAAACCTTGTTAACATCGAAGGTCAGAAGAAAATGGAAGTAGTGGTTCAAATTGATAGAAAGGCCACTCGTTAAAACCAAATTGAATCTTGAATAAGGTGGGCAACAGCAGCACAAGTCACCTAAGAACAGGAAAAAGAGGGCACAATCGACACAGGCTCACCAAAACTAGATAGTACAAGATTGGATAAAAATTACCTGGTCCCATGAATATTAGTTTTAGCTGCAAGATTGTGATGCAGACATTAGCATAAACATCAGACATTAGCATAAACATCATTTAAGCATGGATAATTTCTGTTCAGAGTGTTACTGGTAGTGTAATAGTTTATTGGCACACTTTTGCCTTCTTGGTACCAACTGAGCATTGTTCAAATGCCACTTTCTGCCTAACTACTCCATTTATTACCACAGTGTACCCATCTTCTGGTGGCTTTTTCGAGCAGGATACAAAGCTCAAATCATCTTAAACTGTTTTTTTTTTAACATCACAACATGTTCAGTGTGCTCCAGTGGCCTCCACAGTCACTACTTCTCACACCCATAGGGCACCTTTGGGATGTTGTGAAACAGTAGATTGGCATTGTTAATGTGCAGCTTAACAGGTTGCAATTTTGAACCTGTATGATGCTACCACGTCAATCTGGGCCAAAACCACAGAGAAATGCTTTAAACACTTTATTTAATCTCTACCATGACAAATTAAGTTGTTCTCAAAACAAAAGGGGGTCCTAGGTAGAACTAGAAAGGTTTACCTAATAAAGTAGCCAGTAAGCCTATGTTGGAATTAATGCTGGAGAAAGGCAGGCAGTTTGTAAACATGCTCTGTAAGATTTTATATGTAAAAACAACAGTCAGAGCTGAAGGAAGACATTATCTTTAACTCTTGAAACAAACGTACAGTTTAAATTGGCATTCTTCATCAAGATAAAGATTGGAAAAAAGAAGTTAACTGAGACAAAGATAGAACAAGAAACCCAGTGGAAAGATCTTTTTGCAAACTGAACCTCAAGGCCTTATGTTTTCTGTTCATACCTGGAAGAGCTCCATCTCCTCCCCATTAGGCCGCTGAAAGATGCACTGATAATTTCCACCATCCAGCTCTGTTAACTGAAGAATCCTCAGGGTCCCGTTACGAAAAACTTTAATTGGTCTCTCTGGGCTGAAGTCAAAAAAGAGGATTACAGTAATGCAGTTCTTTGGCTCCTTAGATTGTTTCATGTATCAATAGCTCTATTAATGTGATTATCCACAAAGTCAAGGGATATTTCAGTTGCCTGTATTGATGCTCCAGGATGATCTTAGATGGCAGCTGCCAGAAAGTCCCTCTTGAGGATCCAGTGGACTCTGGACAGTGGAGGTAGACAGCGGAACCATACAAAGCTGACACAACATGTTGACGGGATGTAGAACCATGGCTCTGGGATGGCGGGATGGGAAGAGGATGAGGGCCATGGCGCAATGAAGAGGAGGACTCTTCTCTCACTTCCAGCAGGACTGTTCGCTTGGCTATACCCACTGGGTTGGTGGCCAAACACTCGTACCTGTGCAGGATGCAATCTATGCATGATGTTTGAAATATGATATGATACTATTGTCATGATCTCGGCACTAGTGCTGGTCTAATTATCATCTGACACACCTGTTCAGTTCCGCCCCACAGTCCATCCTCATCAATTCTACCTGCATCTCCTACTATATAACCAGTCCTCAGACCAGTCACTAGTGCCAGATTATTGCTAGCCTTTGGTGAGTTTAGTCCAGCGTTTTTTCTGTATCCTGCCTGCCTGTTACCTGACCTGTTTGTCTTCGGATTCTCGGATTCTGCTTTGCCCTTGTCGCACCCAATTTTCTGCCTGTTGCTTTGACCTGTTCTGCCTTCTGATTCTCTGAGCCTGCATTCCTGCTTGTTCTCGGCCATCACGGTTCCGACCCTTCGCCTGTCTCCCGATCACCGCACTCTGATCAGTCCCTGGGGAGATCCCCTTAGAGTTGTCCCGATTGGACCCCTGACCGTTACGGAGGATCATCAGCACCAGGCCCCGCCTTATCCCGTTTCATGAGAAGGTTAGTGATCCAATTATCAGAGACTGTTTTCATCCCGTAAATACTGGTCACTCATCTGTCATCTCTGCTTCCAGTGTTTCCGGTAACCGACAATGGTGATTCCTACGACCTGCAGCAGTTTACATCCAATAAACTGTGTTTATACGCCACTTGTCTTGCCTGTTCGAATTCTGGGTCTTCTAGTTCAGTTCATTACGAATATATATCTCAACTAAGCAGACCTTTGTGCTTGTGGCATTGTGATTGAGATGCAATATATTGTGCAGTTCTGTATCCAATAATAACTTTAAATATCTAGTTGTTCCTGTTGACACAAAATCTAATAATTTAACAGAAAGACAACTTTCTTCATTTGTTATTTTTGGTGTAAAACAGAACAGGTTTTGGGGATTAAAACTAAGAATGATAGAAAAAAGTGTTTTTGAAGTAACTTCATAGGCCTGGGAAATAGAGAATATAAGAATTCGGATTGAAATGTTTTTGGATTGTAAAAGAAAAATATTATCTGAATACATAATTTATATGGACTCAAAATCCGTCAGGTGTTTCCACACATTTATTCAGAATAGAAAGACTCTGACATGCAGGGGTGGTTTCCCCTGGATTAGCTTTAGTGTGAACAAACATAGTTTGCAGCCCGCTTGAGAGGTTAACTTGTGAAAGATGGGATAGTCTTTGTGGCCATTTGACTAAAGCACCTTGTAAAATATTCAAATGTCTGTCTCAGTTTCTCCTGGCTTTGTCATTCTTAATTTTCAGGCCCTATGTACACAACAGCGATCCATTAAAAACAAGACTGTCTTTTTGTTTCTGTCAACACATCTACATAAGAACAGGCACTAGTAGAAACGCTATAAACCCACCACCCCACCAGCAGGTGGTGTCTTGTTTGAAACTGAACCATATGCGTGTGTACAAACACTGCCTGCTTACTTTCTACCGATTGCCATCGTGCTCTGCTTGTGCCAGGGCATCCCCATACAGGCAGATTTCTCTTGTCTATACGACAATGAACCCGGATGTTTTTAAATAGTACCGTTTTCAGAGAAGACTCACGCCATTGGGGTGTCAACAAGCAGAAGAAATACATCAAAACGTTTCTCTAGAAATCAGGAAAATGTGTCCTGTGCACAGGGACCAAATTAGGCCAGTTAGCATATCATCTTTACCTACAGACAGGACATGGTTTTTTGGAGGTACTGCTCATGATAAGTTGAAATTCAGTAACATATTAGTTTCTTTTAGTAAAATTAACTTGAAATACAGGTCATACCTGCCCCCATCAGATGGCACAGCATTCTTTACAAACAGTGTCCCATTTGGGAAGACGAATATCCTGCGTCCCCAAAACTGTGATGCTTTAACATGGACGCCCGTTGGGAGTATCCACTTCAGAGCAGGCACTGGTTCACCCTTTGCCGAGCAGTGAATATACAAACTCCTGTCTGGGTAAAGGACTAAATTAAGCAACAAACAAGAAGAGTTATCCGGATGTAATGGATTTATTTGACATCTCTCACCTGGCTGAACGATCTCTGTATCCTGTGTTCCTTCACTTATACTCGGAGGCAAAGCTGCCACATGGAGTTGATAAGTGACTGTATCAGCACCAGCCGCATTGCTTGCTATACATTTGTAATCTCCTTTGCTGGAGAAATTGGCTGAGTGAATTTTTAGGGTCCCGTTCTGAAGCAGAGACATCGGAGAAAGGAGAGTGTGGATGGTTCCAGCTTCTCGGACGAACGTCCTGTCTGGGAGAATCCAGGAAATCTGGGCAGGTGGTTTTCCAGACGCTAGGCAGTGGAATGTCACAGTCTTTCCTAAGTATATCGATATTTCTGCTGACTTGGGGGGCTGGATTCTGGGGGCCTCCGTCTGGACAGCTAGGGTGATCACTGTACGATCTGATCCAAACCTGTTGTGGGCTGTGCAGAGGTACTGTCCTCGATCCTGAAGCTGGACATTTTTAATGAGGAAAGTTCCATTTCTAAAGACTTCAAAACGGGAGCCATGTTTGGTGTTGGCTGGGATAGTGGCACCTGGTTGCAGAACAGATGACAAAGCGAGACATGGCGACATACCTTAAGAACTCACAAAAATAGTCTGGACTTTGTTTTACATGTTCTCCTTCCTCTTTACTTTCATATTCTTTTCCTGTCTGTATTTTACCTGTGGAGACTTTGGTCCAAGCGATGTTAGGTTCAGGGTTCCCAGTTGCTTTGCAGGGAAGGAAGACGTCATCTTCTGCGAGCACAGACACACTTGCTGTGGTAACTGTGGTTATCCGAGGTTTCATCCCATTAACTCCAAACCATGGGAAAGCAGGTGCAGCTGTGGGGCTCTGGGAGGAGCTGATGCGTCCTGAAAAGAAGTTTGACATAGCAAAACGATGAATGGAACAAGATAGAGTTAGGGTCTTATATTTATCTATGTCTGATTACAGGCATTTTGTGTTGAAATCTTTTAAGTACAACTTCTCTGCATCAGCCAACGGGCCACCTACCTCCATACAGAGCTGGGGAAGTTGTTGGACGTGAGGGAGGGGTTTGGGGGAAAACAAAAAACGATGATGGTTTAGCAGGCTTTAAGAGCTCCAGGGAGTAAATGTATGAAGCAGTGGATGCTGGTGGTTTCAGAGTGAAAGGTCCATGTGGGGATGGGGAGTCTTTTTTGGGTGTGATTGGAGGTGGAGGATTGTAGCCGGTCCGAGGTTTGGGTGTGGCTCTCCTTCCGAGCTGAGCAATCCGATCAAGCTGGGCCTGAAAAAATCAAAACCAAAGTTCTGAGCTGTCCTTAAGTTTACAAATCTTTATTTATTTACATTTGTGCATATGTTATGCAGGCAAAAGACAGATAAAGACAGTGAGAACCTATGCAATAAAGAAACACCTATAAGAATAAGCATAAGAAATTAGTCATTGTTTACTTGTTGGACAGATACATATTTCCTCCACAGCAGTCATGTTCCAAATATTTTCCAAAGGGACCAAAATTGTCAATTTGACTGCTACTTGTGGGCCGCTGTTCTTAAACTTAAAAATGTATATGTAAAAATTTTTTGTCAACTGCTCCACAATGTATGGGGAAAAGAAGTGGTAAGTTTTTTGAAGAAATCACTGTAGATGAAATACATCTCTTATTAGGTTTAAGATAGAAGGTTTCCTGATATTTTTTCTTAGTCTGTTCTCAGAAACAAGAACAGGACATCTGTCACTCTTTCTTTGAAAATGCTTGTCTACTCAAACTAGTTTAATAATGGGTGCAACCGAAGCTACTTTTTAGAAATAGTGGACAAACACTGGATGTTTGTGGTTCTATTTCAAAGTAGATTAAAATGCAAGCAAATAGCTTGGTTAATGAAACACAAATATTCTGTGTTGGACCTAATATTTTTCATTTGAACATATTTACATCATCAGTAAAAATCACACCCTAAAATCATTTTTAAAAGTGTCCTGTGCTGGTGGCCCAAGTCTGTACGTCTTTGTTTGCAATTAAAGGCCCCACAAAATCATTCAAAGGACCACAAATGGCCCACAGGCCACACTTTGGACACCTATTGGTCAACAGGGCTTTCATCAGTGTGATCAGGGTTTTGAGATATATTACAAACTTTTGCAGTTAAAAAATGTGTAAAAATTATTTGTACATATTACTTTTCCTAATTTATAACAATTCACTGGCATGTCTAAAACAGCATATGGCATTTAGTAAAGATTATATTCTCTCGTAATAATGGGCCGAGAACATGAATGTTCTAGTTTTCATAACTGAAATAAAGAAACAAAACAGAATAATAGGCAGATAATTGCAGATAAATATGAATAATACATTACAGAGTATACAATAAGAAATGTTAAATATCTCTGTCTAACTCTAAATCAAAAAATTTGGTCAGTTTTAGACCACCCATAAAATATAATACACTGTTAGTTTACTTCATAACATAAAAGAAACACAAAGTTCAAAAGTGCAAATAGCAGAGCAATGAGAACCTCTTTTTTGCTATATTTACAGTCAAAAAACACAGCCCTACTTTTACCTGTCTGTATCGGTTTCTGAGCCTCGATAGAAAGAGATGATCTGTCGTTTGGGTTCTGCTGTCAACGTGGTGATTTTGATGACTATGATGATAGATATTGGGGGGTAGACCTTTGGAATTGTCTGTTCCTGAAACAGTGGGAGTGGGTTTTACAGTTTCAGCTGTTATTTCTGGTCGGTTGGTGACGAATGAGCCATGACCCCATGGGTGAAGGAAAGACCACGGTCGATGAGTGGGTTTCAGCCCTATAAAGAGATTATGGGTTGTAACATTGAGTAATCTCTCTACTCCTATAACTCTAAATTTATTATTTTGAGTAAAACAAAAAATAATCCCGTTTTTTCACCTTAGTGTAAGTTGTATTTACCTTGCCTTGGGTGAGGAAATTGCCTTTGACCTGTCAAGGAAGGGTGTATGGGGTAATATGGATGAGGATGATGGTGTGCTGACCAGGGGGAGGTTGGAGGGACTCTGGGAGGCTGGGAATGGCTGCTTGGATTTACTTGACCGTGTCTTGCTGCATTTCTGCCATGACCTGTGTGTGTTATCCTAGAACTGGTAGTTTGTCCTCTTTGCTGATTGTTCTGGTGAAGCCAAGGGTGAAGTGGTTCCATAACTTGAAGGTGGTGGTTTTCAGTCTTCTTATAGGGTTCTGGTTTCTTTGGATTTGCATGTAAGTTTTGATCAGGTGAAGGTTGACTTTTACTTCCTTGCCTGCTATGGGATGTTAACCGAAATGTATCTTGTGAAACATAGCTCTGAGTAACTGACTCTGTTTTTGATTTTACCTTGTGTCCCTCACCTTCATCTTTAAACTTTTCTTGCTCTTCGGTTGCATTCATCTTCTCTTTCTCGTTTATTCTTGCGGGGCTTTTATCATTGCTTTTAGTGTTAGTGACAGCATCTTTGGTTTGTTCTGTCACTCCCACTCCCTCTATCAGGCTTTCCTTAAGATTTATATGATTTTCAGTTGTCCATAAAACTGAAGTCTCCAGCTTTGGAGTGGGAATGGTTTTTGGATTAGGTAATTCTTGATTACTCAAATGAGGATTTCTTTCTCTGTCCAATAGAGGGGGCGTAATACTACCAAGTAGATGGGTGTTAGTAGAGATGTCGCTGATTCCATCTTCTGTAGCATCCAAGCTTTCACTACTCTTGTAATCATATTCCTCATAATATGTGTCATGATCTTCTGTCTCATACTCGGCTGGTAGGGGTTCTCTGTACTCTACTGTAGTTGGAACAGGGGTGGTTGTTGTTGTTGTGGTGGGGGTAGTAGTGGTTGTGGTGGGGGTAGTAGTTGTTGTGGTGGGGGTAGTAGTGGTTGTGGTGGGGGTAGTAGTTGTTGTGGTGGGGGTAGTAGTGGTTGTGGTGGTTGTTGGTGTAGTGTATGTCTTTTGAGGGTAGGAAGGGGTTTTGTTTGGATGGAGTCTTCTCATTGGGGGTTTTCTACGTCTTTGAAAGGGTCTTCTCCTGTTAGACCAACCAGGAACAAAGTTTTTTCTTTCCTTGTCAATGTGTTTGCTTTCTAGTTGCTTGACAAGGGGACTAGAATTAGTTTTAATGCTTTCTACTGTGTCTGTGGTCTGTTGAACATGCAGTAAGCTTGGCACTGTACTTCCAGGGTGTAAAACCAGCAGCTTAGTTTGCTGTATTTCAGATACTTCATAGTGATTCTCCATTTTCTCTTTTCTTGAATGGATTTCGGTCTTAACTTCTTCTTGAAAAGGAAACTTATTTGGATTAATATAAGGAGAGGTACTAAAGTGGAATAAAGTCTCTGCAGTTGTACTCACACTTGTAGTTGAGGGTTTGACTGTTCTAGCCTGGATGGTTACTGTACTGGGCTCTTCAAGTGAGTGCTCAGTAGGCAGAGGAACACTTGGTTTAGCTTTAGTTTTTGCTAAAATCTCGGCCCAGCGATTTGGATCTAATTCCTTAACAGATTTATTGGGCTTCCTCTTTAAATTTTTGATCCGTGTTCTCTTAAACAACCCATTGACTTTCCTGTGTGGTTGTCCTACCTTCTCTGGTAGCTGTGTAGCAAAAGGCCTTACAATTTCTTGATAGTCAACCCCTGAACCCTCGCCTTCATCTACACCAAGTGGCACGATAAGGGGTTCTCTGTCCGTTTGTACTTTGGTCTTTTCTGAAGTCCTTTTCCCTGTGACTTCCACCATGTGAGAGAGCATGTCAACTCCGTACAGATTGGAGGCCAAGCAGCTATATTCCCCAGCGTCTTCATGTATTATCTTTCTAACCACCAAAGTCCCATTTTCCATCACTTCTGCTCTTTTTGTCTGTTGCGTCGGCAGGAGAACTTGGTTTTTGGGCAGGTACCATAAGGTTTGACTGGGCTGAGATGAGGTCACCTCACAAGGAAGAGACAGCGAGTTCCCCTTCTCAATCATAATTTTCTGACCATTAAAAGCTGTTGGACCAAGGATGCGCTCTTTGACTGTGAATCTCAGTGGCATCAAGTCCACACCTGCTTTGCTTCGGACTATGCAGTGGTAGAGACCTGAGTCAGAAAGTGTGGCATTTGAAATGACAAGTTGGCCTCTTTCTGATATTTCTACCTTATCCGTTGCTTCCTCTACAGTGGATAAATCTGGAAGCATCCATTTTACTTTTGCTTCTGGGTCAGAAGTAACAACACTGCACTGTAAATGGACCTTTGAACCCTCGAGGGCAGCTTGAACCCTTCCAGTTGTTCCTCTACGGATCAATGCCCATGAGGATGGAACTTCAATGTCATCTTCTTGCCTCCCATGGCTGTTGATGTTTTTTGTGATTATAGTGGTGAAATCCATGACAAGTTTTCTTGTTGTTGTCTGCTGCCTGTTTAGCTTCACAGTGACTCTGGGTTGAAGCAGCCATGCTGGTTCGGCTTCTAAATATCCTTTTAGTTCTGTGAAGTAGGGGGAGTTCTCATTGATAGCCTGAGAATACTGATACGTAACTTTGCTTGTATTAACCCTCTGTTGACCTCTTTCCAAAATTGCTGGGGTTTCATAATAATAGGCAACTAATTGCCATAGATTTTGCAATGTTTCTCGATCAATCTCACACTCCAAGACAGTCACCAGTGACACATTTACAGATAGCTCCATTGATGACTGCGGGTTTAAAATCCATGTCATGGTTGAACTATCGCCCGGATGGCGTACATCACATGACACAAAAGCCCGGTTTCCATGGCTGTCTGAAAGAACGATGGTCAGTTGGCCCAAAGGTTTTTCTAAGTCCCGGATGTATGGAAGGTCAGGCTCAGCTTCAGATTCTGCCCAATGAGGATTGTCCCACTGTTTGAGAGGGGAACGAAGAAATGGTCGTTCACAGACGAGCTTGTCTGCAGTCAACTCCAGCAGCTGGGTTCCATTCAGAAGCTGAGGAAATGAGCACTGAGGGCATGTCTCAGCCTCACCTCGCTCTTTCTTACATTTTACTACTCCTGGAAAAGAGTTGTGTAGACAAAAAGAAAATCAGTCTTTTGAAATTGATAAAGGTCACCATGAAAATGTATAAATAGAGTAAGGATAAAACTCATGAACAGAGTTGGATGGTTAAAAAAGGACAGAAGACAAAAAGTAGAAAGAATAACAAGATGAGGGAGAATATTTTCTGATATAAACATAATGATATATCAGTAACTGTTGCTGCTGATCCAAACAGAAAGCATATGGGCCTGATTAAACATGTTTGAAAATATAACAAATAAATGACAAAGCTGTTATGAAATCACCAAAGAGGGAATAAAATGGAGATAGCAAGAAAATCTCCATTTTCTTGGAGACTTGCGGAAAACGTCCGCAAGTCTGACAAACGAGAGAAAAACAGCATTCTGTTTTGATTTTCATATCTACTGATTACATGAGACATGATGCTGTCTTTAGATATGGAAACTTGATAAAACATAACTTAAGTCAACTGCTATGGTTATCATGCTAAAGGAATGATTCATTCAGAAGGTTACAGAAGAACATCCGATGCTCTGCAGTCGTCACTCTCCTCAGTTCAGGTCGGGGTTAAAGATTTAACTTAAACAAGGTGACTGGGCAAAAATGGCCTCCGGGTGAGCGTACCAAGCTGAAGAACCACCGGAGACCGAAATGTATACAAAGCACCATCACCCATGGCCTGAACACCTTGATGATCTCCATAACTTTCAAGAAAATATTCTGTGGCTGATGAAAGCAAAGTGGACATTTTTAGACGGTGTGTATCCTGGTAAGGATACACACCGTAAGGATGGTATCCAGCTGACATAACTAACAAAGCATTTTAGAAAAGTAATGTCATATTTCACTCAGTGATCAACTGAAGACCTGGGACTGTTTTTCTGCTTTAAGACTTGCACGACTCAATTGTTCATTAATTTATTAATTCTTTTATTTAGATATTCGTTAAGTAAGTAATTAATTAACTAATTAATTTCTACATTTCTTTATGCATTTCTGCCTCATTATGCAAATGAGGATCTCTCTCTCTCTCTCTATCTATCTATATACATATATATATATCAGAATCAGAATAAAAAATACTTTAATAATCCCAGAGGGAAATTACAGTTCCAGTACAACCGTCCATCACATACATCACAAACATTTCGGGGGAACAATATATATATATATATAAATATATATATATATATATATATATATATATATATATATATATATATATATATATATATATATATATATATAGATAGATAGATAGATAGATAGATAGATAGATAGATATGTATATTATGCATGTTATAGATTACAGGATTAATTCACCTTCATGAGTGGTGCTCCATTCCAGAAACCAGTGAAGTTGACAGTCACAGTTCCAGGGATTACCGTGGAGAGTGAGGAGCTCCAGCCTGGGAGCTGTTTTTAATGCTGCAGGAGGGATCTCCTCCAGGAGGTTGTCTGATAGGTGTAAGTGTCTACGATAGGGACATAATATTTTTGTCATTAATTGTGTTCGGTGTCACAATATGTCACATGCTTAATTACATTATTTAACATAAAACTTTAGAAATAAGTAAATAAAACAAACACCACTTCATCGATTCTTACTTGAGTCCAGAGGTCCAAAAGCTTCCAAGTATTGAGACAGTTATGAAGGTATGAGGATGGATCTGTTTCAGCAGGTTCCCCTCCAGTTGTAGGAGTTTCAGAGAGGTCAGACCAGAAAAGGAGTATGGCTCTATAAAGTCTAGAAGGTTGTGATCCAGATGGAGACGGATCAGACTGACCAGACCCTCGAAGAGACCAGAATTCACTGATCTGAGCTTGTTGTAACTCAGCTTCAGGATCTGTTTAAAATAAATAGAATCTACTTACATTTGGCACCAAACCGCAGTGCAATGGCTAATGTCCAACAACAACTGCTGATTATAGACTCTTACTGAGAATTAACTGTAGGGCCTCAGCCATGAGGAATTTCGATATCAGACTGTAATCTGGTATCCATGAGAAACATGAGATGGTAGGAGCCTCCTCCTTATGGTGCGTTCACACCGAGCGCAAATGAGGTGGCCTGAGCGAGTGAGTTACATATTATCCCTATGCAAAAGGCGCGGTCAGAAACGGTGTAATGGCCCGCGATGCGATCAGCACGATTAGAGCGATGCGATTGGTACGATGAGCGGGTGAGAGAAAAGCTTTCGCAGTTCAAAAATACAAACATTTCTGTCAATTAGCGTTGTGTCAACCAATCAGGGACTGGTTGTTGTTATGACATACAATGAAGGAGACAAATCCTTTTTTTTTAAGAAAATGACAGCTAGAAAAAATTATGTTGACATGAAATACTCTTTAGAATTTTGTGGGTGGCTTTGAAAAAAATCAATTTTAATTTAGCCCTGTGAAATCATTCGTCATTCATGCTCCTCTTGTAGCTCCAGTGCGGGTCCCAGCCAGCCGCCACATCCGAGACTGTCTCTGGTGCTCTCTTTGCAGGATCTGGTGGACCCACAGGGACGCTGCCGCCATTGTTCAACTTTCCACATTTAGCACTGGGACTCACTCGGTAAAATCCCGCTCCGTTCTACTGAGTTGAACAGACAAAAGACAGGCAGATAGAAGCTCCTCCTATTTGATGACACGGTGACGTGGTGAAGCACAGTGAGGCTGTTGTCACCATTTATGTATGTGAAGAGTCACAGCGACCAATGGCACGCGATTCAGGCAGAAATTTCGCCGGAATCATGTTCGGTATGAATGCACCATTAGGACTCCGCCACAGCAGGGTGTCTCCTGGCTTCTATAAAACCATCCCACAGGATCAAGTTGACCTCTTTTTTTTCGATGGACACTCCATAAGGTGGTTCACATCAGAGAAACATTGCTCTTTTCCTGCTGCCGTAGCAGCATCGGAGAGACGTCAGACATCTTCAAACTAGGATCAAAATTAAGAACAGTCTGTTTTTTGCAGGATAAGAAGCTGTTATGCAATTCTGTCTTTAATTATGAATATAGAAATTCTAATTAAAATCATAATTAATTATTTGGAAATCATTTGGAATATATATATATTTATATATATATATATATATATATATATATATATATATATATATATATATATATATATATATATATATATATGTATATATATATGTTTATATCTATCTATCTATCTATTTTAGATAGATAGATAGATAGATAGATAGATAGATAGATAGATAGATAGATAGATAGATAGATAGATAGATAGAGTTTTTTAACCAAATTGCCATGATAACATCAAAACTATTTGAGTCACAATCTCCTTTACTAACTAGAAACACACATCTGCTAACTAATAATCAAAGATAAAATGCAAAGCAATCAAATTAGAATGAGTAAGCAAGTGAAATATAATATATCTGGACCAGCAATTTGTAGACAATTGAACAGCCATCACAAAGCTTCACTTTGATTCTAGCATGTGATTAATTGTCAACCAGCACCAGCAAATTATGCGAAATAAACAATCTTTGGATCAATTTGGAGCGTATATGCAGAAATGGAACATTCATAAGATAATGAATGTGTCATGATCACGGCACTAGTGCTGGTCTGATCATCATTCCACACACCTGTGAATGATGTCACCGTCACCATCCACGCTCATCAGATCCACCTGCTCCTGCCACTATTTAATATGCCCTCAGACCGAACACTAGTGCCAGATTATTTCGAGCCATTGGTAAAATTAATATATTAATAAGTATAGCAGTTAGCTATTAGCAGAACTGTGTTCATAGGAAGGCAAGCATGGCCCGGCCTCTAGCTGCTAACAAGGTTCCCAGATCAAAAGGGTCTGGGAACCTTGCTTAGTATTGCTAAGTATTGCTTAGTATTTTTAGTTAAGTTTCACTAGCCTATAGTAAAGAAGAGTTGTTGATTGAGGTATATTGTTAAAAACTATTAAATACCATGAATAATGGTTTTCCTTGGATGGACATTTATTTGTGTTACATTCTTATACTTGAAGAGAAATTGTCACTCATTTATTCCGCATGTGTGCAGTTTGCTTTTACAGAATGCTAGTGCTTGAATCACTCTTTCACCTATTCTCCTAATATCAAAGCCAATTGGGTTTATATTGACTGGACAATATCTAACAGACAAAGAGTTATTTGATTAAACATTTAATAAATTAAAAGCATATAACTGCACAACATAGCCAAACAGATGCTATTCTGTCTCTGTAAGCGTGAGTAAAGTTAAGGCACATTAATTCAAGATTTTTGTTGTTTTCTTTCCCAATGTATTGCCGTTGATCTTTGCTCAGATTATAATCTGAGTGATTGGAGCCATATGTACCTGGCATCAGGGAAGCAGTCAAAGTGCAGCTAATTACTGCCTAAAATAGGGCATAGGTAGGAAAGCATTATTGTGGTTATCTTTGTTTGGTGCGGACTCACATTTACTGTGATTTTTATTTCTGATGTTCCAGCCCTGAAGAAAATTAGTACAATATTTAAAGAAAAAACAAAACTCTTCTAGGCAATAGTATGCAAGAGCAAACCTGGGTGTGGGTTTTATGTCCACTTATGTCGTAATCTAATGTCTCTCTTTTTTGGGCTTGTTGGCCCAGAAAAGATCTACAGCCAGATGTGAAGAAAACATATGCAGACAGTTTAGCTCTACATCAGTGTATTACTTAAATGAAAGATGAAAGGTTTTCTTGGGGGGGGGGGGTACTCAGACTTCTACTGACTTGCATATGCTGAAATCATTTGAAACCTTCAGAAAACCAACGAATGCGCACTTGGATCACTCTGCCACATTCGGAATAATTTGAGCCTAATAAGCATTTACATGCATGTCGATCGGCATAAACCACCCCTCTCATTCGGATTACAATTTCATTCCAATTGAGCTTAATCTGATCACAATATTCCAATTGACTTGTTTACATGACCCATTTTTATTCTGATCGGCACTTTTTCCGATTACTTTTGTCCATGTACATTTTGTTAGGTTCTGTCTTGTTCCCTGTCTCCTGCCACATCATTGCTCTCACTCCTCTAGCTCAATCACTGTTATTATCTGTCCCCTGTGCTGATTACTCTCATCTGCTGTTCCCTCTGTTTACTCCCCTATTTATTCTGCCAATTTATTCTCCCTCCTTGTCAGGTTCTGCATTGTTCTTCCCCTTTTCTGGTCTGTTTCCTGGTTGTGATTATTTTATGGCAGCTGTAAGTTTTGTTATTTTCAGTAAAGCTCGCTATTCATTGCATCATGCTCTTGTCTGCGCTTCGGCCCTGCTTCAACCACAAACGCCATGACACTAACCACTGGTCTTTTGTTGGAGTTGCCATTACCCTAATCCTGAACTCCAAAAATTCTCTGTTAGAGAACCACTTCAAAGAGTTAATATTACTTCTAGTTCCTACCTGAAACTACTGGCTAAGGATAAGCGTAAATACAGTAAGATTGTTATTCATGCTGGCGGTAATGACACCCGGTCACGCCGATCGGTCACTAAAGTTAGTGTTGCTTCGGTGTGTGAGTTTGCTAAAACAATGTCAGACTCCGTAATTTTCTCTGGTCCCCTGCCTGATCTGACCAGTGATGACATGTTTAGCCGCATGTCATCATTCAACCACTGGTTGTCTAGGTGGTGTCCTGAAAACGACGTGGGCTATATTGATAACTGGCAAACTTTCTGGGGAAAAGCTGGTCTGATCCGGAGAGACGGCATCCATCCCACTTTGGATGGTGCAGCTCTTCTTTCTAGGAATCTGGCCGGATTTATTAGTTCTCCTAAATGCTGACAACCCAGGGTCCAGACCAGGAAGAAGAGCCGTAGTTTAACCACCTCTCTGCAGCTTCTGTACTGTTACCCACCCATTACCCTATTGAGACAGAGTCTTTCCCACGGCCAAAACTGTATAGATCAAAAACTGATCTAAAAGGAACAAATCATAAAAATCTAATAAAAATCAATACGGCTCACCTTGAACCAAAAAATAAAACAATTAAATGTGGTCTATTAAATATAAGGTCTCTCCCTCCAAAGACTTTGTTAGTTAATGAATTGATTTCTGATAATCAGATTGATTTATTTTGTCTCACAGAAACCTGGCTACAAGAGGACTACGTTAGTATAAATGAGTCAACTCCCTCCAATTATTTAAATTTCCACATTCCCAGATCTGTGGGAAGAGGAGGAGGAGTGGCAACCATCTTTCAGTCTGATTTATTAATTAGTCCCAGGCCAACTAATAACTACAATTCTTTTGAACATTTAACCCTCAGTTTCCCTCATCCAAACTGCAAAGCAATAAAACCTCTGTTGTTTTGTATCGTCCACCAGGCCCTTACTCTCAGTTTTTGGATCAGTTGTCAGACTTCTTATCTGATTTGGTGATAAACACTGACAAGGTTATTATAGTGGGGGATTTCAACATTCATGTTGACACAGATGTGATAACCTTAGTGTAGCCTTTAAAGCTATCCTAGATTCAATTGGTTTTGCTCAAAATGTGCATAAACCAACGCACTCTTGGCTCCATACTTTAGACCTTGTTCTGACATATGGCATTGATTGTGAAGAATTAACAGTATTTCCTCACAACCCTGTCCTATCTGATAATTTTTTAATAACATTTGAGTTTAATCTAACTGAGTTCTCTACCCCCAAAAGAGGGTTCCATTATAGTAGATCTTTATCGGACAATGCTGCATCAAACTTTAAAGAGTCTGTCCCCCTTTTAATATTGTCAATATTGCAGAAATACCTTGCAGATAGCAGCAATGTTGTTTCTTCCCATTCACAAATAGATGTCTTTGTTAACGGTGTGACTTTGTCATTGCGTTCTGCATTAGACAATGTAGCTCCCTTGAAAAAGAAGGTGATTATTCACAGGAAGCTGGCTCCCTGGTTTAATTCAGAGCTGCGTTCCTTGAAGCACAATGTTAGGAAATTGGAGAGAAAACAGCACTCTACACACCAAGAGGCATCCTACCGACTCTGGAGGGACAGTCTATTGTATAGAAAGACCCTTCGCAGAGTTAGAGCAGCATATTTTTCATCATTAATTGAGGAGAATAAAAATAATCCTAGTTTTCTCTTCAGTACAGTTGCCAAATTTACTTAGAGTCACAGCTCCATTGATCAATCCATTTCCTTAGCTCTTAGCAGTAATGACTTTATGGGATTCTTCATAAATAAAATTGATTCCATTAAAAATAAAATAATTGGCATCCTCCCAAACATGATTACCTCGTCCTTAGTAAGTGAGGCAGTGTTGGAGGAATCTTTGGAACCTGCGCAGTGTCTGAACTGTTTAGAAGCAGTAGAGCTTTCTGAGCTATCTAAAATTTTAGCTTCATCTAAACCTTCTACCTGTATGTTAGACCCAATCCCAACCAAGTTGTTTAAAGAGATATTCCCTTTGATCAGTGTCACTATTTTAGACATGATTAATCTATCCTTAGTAAATGGATATGTACCACAGGTTTTTAAAGTAGCTGTTATTAAACCTTTACTTAAGAAACCTTCTCTTGATCAAGATGAGTTAGTAAATGACAGACCTATATCTAATCTTCTTTTCTTATCTAAAATTCTTGAGAAAGTAGTTGCTAATCAACTTTGTGAACATTTACAAAGTAATGACCTACTTGAGAAGTTTCAGTCAAGCTTCAGAGCTCATCATAGCACTGAAACAGCTCTGGTGAAAGTCACCAATGATATTCTCATGGCCTCAGATAATGGACTTGTGTCTATACTTGTCCTGTTAGATCTCCGTGCTGCATTTGACACAGTTGATCACAATATTCTCCTACAAAGACTTGATCATACTGTAGGGATTAAGGGGAAAGCATTAGGCTGGTTTAAATCCTATCTATCAGACAGATTCCATTTTGTTCATGTTAATAATAGATCTTCTTCAAACTCTAGGGTCACTTGTGGAGTACCACAGGGTTCAGTCCTTGGACCAATTCTCTTTACTATATATATGCTTCCGATTGGCAAAATTATCAGACAGCATGGGATTAATTTCCACTGTTATGCTGATGACACTCAGCTATATTCATCCATAAATCCTGATGAATCCAATCAATTACTTCGACTGCAGTCATGTCTTGATGACATCAAAAGCTGGGTGACTTTAAATTTCCTGCAGTTAAATTCTGACAAGACAGAAGTTGTAATCTTTGGACCAGAGTCCTCAAAAAATAAACTTCTTAATCAATCACTTAATCTGGATGGCATTAACTTGGCCTCTGGTAATAAAGTAATAAAGTAAAAAATCTTGGTGTTATTTTTGACCAAGACATGTCATTTAAATCCCATATTAAACAGATTTCCAGAGTTTCCTTTTTTCACCTCAGGAATATCGCCAAAATTAGAAACATTCTGTCCAGGGGTGATGCTGAAAAACTAGTCCATGCATTTGTTACTTCAAGGCTGGACTATTGTAATTCTTTACTATCAGGAAGTCCACAAAATGCAGTTCGAAGTCTTCAGCTGATCCAAAATGCTGCAGCAAGAGTTCTGATGAAAATCAACAAGAGGGATCATATTTCTCCAATTTTAGCTTCCCTTCATTTGCTTCCTGTTAAATCAAGGATAGAATTTAAAATTCTTCTTCTAACGTATAAAGCCCTTAATAATCAAGCTCCATCATATATCAGAGCTCTGATTACCTCGTATGTTCCTAACAGAGCACTTCGCTCTCAGACTGCAGGTCTGCTGGTGGTTCCTAGAGTCTCTAAAACTAGAATGGGAGGCAGATTCTTTAGTTATCAGGCTCCTCTTCTGTGGAACCAACTCCCAGTTTTGGTCCGTGAGGCAGACACCGTGTCTACTTTTAAGACTAATCTTAAAACCTTCCTTTTTGACAAAGCTTATAGTTAGAGTGGCTCATGTTACCCTGAGCTACCTCTATAGTTATGCTGCTATAGGCTTAGGCTGCTGGAGGACATCAGGGTCTATTTTTCTCACTCTACTGATTTCTACTGTTCTCCAGTTTTGCATTGCATTGCATTGAAATAACTGTCGTCATTTCAGCTTTCAACTTTTTGCTCTCTCTCTGTTTTTCTTCATTGTAGGTACACCTGTTCTGGCGCTCTGTTAGCTGTGACATCATCCAGGGAAGACGGATCACCCGCTATTACCATCTAATATAGAACAGATTACTGGATCAACGTGTGCTACTGTGCTTGTTTGTCTCTCTTGTTGTGTCTCTGCTCTGTCTTCTGTAACCCCAGTCGGTCGAGGCAGATGACCGTTCATACTGAGCCCAGTTCTGCTGGAGGTTTTCCTTCCCGTTAATGGGGAGTTTTTCTTTCCACTGTCGCTTCATGCTTGCTCAGTATGAGGGATTGCTGCAAAGCCATGGACAATGCAGACGACTCTCCCTGTGGCTCTACGCTTCTCCAGGAGTGAATGCTGCTTGTCGGGACTTTGATGCAATCAACTGGTTTCCTTATATAGAAAATTTTTGACCAATCTGTATAATCTGACCCAATCTGTATAATATGATTGAATTTGACTTTGGAAAGTGCCTTGAGATGACATGTTTCATGAATTGGCGCTATATAAATAAAATTGAATTGAATTGAATAGTTTGAAGATGTTATGTTAGCATAATTTGAGGATCACTTTGAACTAAATATGAATTCCTGGGTGACATGCATACACTAACACAATAAAACAGCACCTGCAGTGACCTCAGGGTATAGAAGGCCCCAGGGTGGACTCGGTTAATGTCGTTTCCATGCAACATGAGCATTTCAAGTTGCTGCAGTGACCTGAACTCTGACCCCTCCACCTCTGTCAAGCTGTTGTAACTGTAAGAGATAAAAAATAAACAGTTAGCAATGAAAGAGAGCCATTTAGAATCAGTGAGGTCTGCAAGAAAAGGTGGGCATTAGAAAGGATAGGAACAAAATATTTGCTAGCCAGTGTTTGGCAAATGTGTCACAGACAGACACATTGGAGTATAGAATTGTAACAGAGACAAGTTGTCCAACCTTTGACCTACAGTGATTTTTTTCTGCCTTAAAGCTACAGCATTTGGGCGGCAAAGACAAAACTATTAGCACTGTGAACCTTCTTACCACTCATCTTAGATATATCCAACTTAAGCCAGAGGCTGGCCTGTTTGTTCATCTTTAGAAAAAGCATGCATTAGTCTGTTCAGATGTGGCTTTACTGCAGAAATAGCTGCAATCCAAATGTATTATCTGCCAGGAAACCAATTCTGAACGAGTTCCACTTTTAGACTAATTCAGAAGATTCAAGAACAACGTATTGGTTAGTAAAACAACTCAAAGCATCAGCTGTCAGACACTGACTGAGCTGGATACATTTATGTCTGAGCTGTCAGAGTTATTGGCTGAGATTGTTTACCATCCTTTAATGAGCCACACATTTCCCAAGCTGCAGTTACCCCTCCCCATCCAAACACACATGGGACCTTCAAGAGTTTGCTTTCTTTCCCCCACTGTACCATTCATTAAAAACAGCCAACTGGCAAAGTATCTTGTAGTGCTCACTTTCATCCAGACTGTCTTACACTGCCATGGGTTCACACTTTTTGCTCTAGTTTTTTCCCATTGAGAGCTGAACTTCAAACCCTTGCGCTTCAGTGCTTTTCTGCCGTAGCGTAACAAACACAGAAGCACTCCGTCAGTACAGGTTTTTCACTGATTCATAGAAGGAAGCAGTGGAAGGGTTCAAATTATAAACTGAAGGGCATCATTGGTCGGCTAAGCAGCCCAGTCTTTTACTACCTGAGTGTTGATTTTATTTAGCATCATGTCTAATATGAAATTATTACTATTTAAGCACTTTTCCTTGTGTTTGTCATAAAGAGCTGCATCCCAAAACCCAGTGTCACTGTTTCCTTTTTATGGTCCATCCAATCCCAATGGTTCTCAATAAACAGCTCCTTCAACAAACTGCAGGCAGTTGTGTTTATCACAGCTGCTCTCTTTTGATTTTAAACAGCAGTTCTTCCAACCTGAAGTGAAGTGAAACAGGGTGTGGGGTTTGCCCTGTCATTCTATTGGCAAACTGTGAATATTTCATGGAGAAAACGCTACAGCATTATACCCAAAAAAATAATACACAAAAGTTTATTTTTATCTTAACTTTGCTTAGTAGTTTAATTGAGTTTCACTAGCCTAGTACAGATGATTTGTTGATTGAAATATAGTTTAATCCATTCTATAGTGGTGTCCTCTGGATGTTCATTTTATTTCTGTTAATAAATTCTTGAACTTGAAGAGAAGTTGTCACTCATTTATTTGATACGTGTGCAGAGTTTGGTGTTAAAAGAATGCCAGTGCTCAAATCCTTTCAACTATTTTCCTAATATCAGCTGTTTAGGCTGATATTCACAATATCTAACAATACCTAATACCTAGGACAATACCTAACAAATCAAGAGTTATTTAATAAACATTAAATAACTTAAAAACATGCCTAATGGAATAACAGGTTTCCATGTGAACATCCCTTTAGTATGAGAGGCATGTGTATCAACTAACAGCTATGGTATTATTCTTTCACCACATTGACTGTATTTGCAAGGAAACAGGTATGAAGCTGATTAGCATCACCCGTCCATAAGGGGTTAAAGCAATGTTCAATGAGAGATAGTACTTTTGCAAGGTACTTTATCAAGTACTTAAGCTTCAAATCAGACGTTACCAAACTATCTACACAAACAGAGCACTTGCTGATTTCTACCCTAATAAATCTGTTTTTTGTTGTTGTGGCGTGTTGAGTCAATGTTTCTTAGGATTCCACTTTGGCCAACAAGAGACTTGTCTCCAAGGTTCTATGACAAAAACTAAATATCTGAAAAACAGGGATTTGTATAAGAGATTCCACATGAGTCTTACTTTAGCTTGTCATCAATCATTTGTTTCCTTATGAAAACATTTCACCTACACTCTATTTCTACATCCTGTTGGCAGGGAGGGACGTTCCATCCCTATGGACTGGCACTGATAAGTGCATTATGCCTCTGTGCTCCTGATAAAACACGGTCGCTGAGTCTTACCCCAGGTTGAGCCTCTCTGTAGCTTTAGGAAAGGCCCTCGGAATGGTGGCAAGGTGCCTGAACGTACAGTGGACCTCTTTAGTTCCTGGGCAGCTACAGCTGCGTGGGCAGGATGGGACACCGTGGACAGAGACAATCTAAAGAATGTATGAAGGGCAGATGAAAGAAGCACAGGGGATAGTAAGAGAGACAAACAGTTACAGACAAAAAGTAAGATTAAGCACGATTAAGACATTTATCTTTAACATGTCTGCCTTTTATATTTCAGTAGAGCTTAAAATGAACACATGTATTTGATGGAAAGTAAACATCTCCCTCTTCATAAGAAAGTAGGTGGTCATTCACCACTCCCAGCATTGTAACTTTAATGACTCCTGGCCACAATAAATCAACAAGCGTCTGCAATAATGATTTACCGTATGCAGTAGGAGTGATGAGAAGAACAGGGGAAACCAGACTACAGCCAGCCTGCAGAGGGATTTGGTGCACAAAAAAAGTCCCATGACTGGAGGTCTGTCAGAGTGCTCCCAACATGAACATATCTGCAAGAAATGGTGATGACACAGATTCATGTCAGCAAAAATAGTTATTTAATGGCCCTCTGCAAGCATTGAATTGCACAGACACAGCTTTTGTTCAAAAAGCAACGTTTCTAAGACAGTAGAATCAGAATCAACTTTATTTGCCAAGGTATGTGTACACATATAAGGAATTTGACTCTTTACTGTACAAAGCTCACAATGTGTGTACTTATACAATAATATGAAAAAATACATAACAAACATAACAACACTATAAACAAGCGGGCAACTTGAGACAATAACGCAATGGTGCAATGAGCGGAGTGCAAAGGATGCAGGAGTAATTATTTCCATTGTTATTACCATGCACATGTTGGAAGTGGACGTGATGTACAGGTGCACATACACATACAAACATACATGTCCACAGTGTGATGAATGCAGAGAACAGAAGATGTTGGGATGTGAAAAAGGTGTGCAACATTGTGTACACTAGTAATATTCACATTGTGAAATGCTAATATTTATTAATCAAAAGAACATGCTGCATATCACTCTCTCTCTTGTTTTTAAGCTGCCTTCATATCCTTCAAATGGTTTCCAAACATTTGCCAACAAACATTTTTATGGCCACAAAAGTTTGGCATTGTATTTTTCATTATGCTTTTCTTTTCTGTGTTTACTAGACATAAACTGCCCCATTAACATCACTTTAAAGTTCATGTCTAGCGCAGCAAAACAGTTGTTTACTAATTATTATAACAGTTATGTACTGACTGATTAAATATGGAAAGTTTTAGCTATATACATCATACTGAGACCTATGATGACTCTGGAGGAGCAGTGGAGGTCCCACAGCTCAGGTGGGAGAAACTTATAACCAGGAAACTATATTTCCACAAGTTTGACCTTTCTGAAAGGTCAAACTCGCCCACAAAAACAAAACACATTTCCCTTTCCTTCCAAATTTTCCCCGACTTTGTGTTGATCTATCAGATCAAATACATTTAGGTTTGTTGTAACCTGAATAAAGGCAGAAATGTTGACAATATGAAATATTTTTGCATCTTTGCCCAAACAAAGTGACCTTAGAGGATACGATACTGCTCACATCCATATTCAGCCTTTGATCTTCTGACTTCTGTTCCACTCGCATGAAGAGAATAAACCCATTTCTCATCTTAGATTCAGCTGTCAGCTTTGATTCCTCATGACAAAAGAGAGAAAACATCCTAATGTGGTGCAAATCCCACCACATTCAGAAGCCTTTTCTTTTGCTGGAGATTAGATTAGAAAAGGAAAGAAAGGGAAGAGAGCAGTCCCATTAGAGAGCCAGAAGAAAATATGAGAGTTGTGAGAAAAGTCTCCAAGCCTGGGTAGGCGGACAGCACCTCTCGCATGATCAAACTCTTCCTCCAGGTTGATGCAACTCATTGGAAATCCTGCCTGTCTTCCAGTAGGCGTTCTCTTAAGGAAGACAACAATCTAATCAACTAATCTTCTGTTATCCCGCATAATCATGTTCACATGCAACGATACATCTTAAGCTGTCAGCACGCAATCAAGCCACCAACTTTGGATTAAAGACTAAACGTTTAACGTTTACCAGCTCAGAGTGATTTCTAATAGACAGTTGGGTGGTTGTGGCAGGGACAGCTGGTCTGGCAATCATCATGTTGGTTCAGATGCTCCCTCATGTGAACGAGATACTATTTACACACACTCCCTCACAAATACTTTCTCACGTGGTTCTGCTAAAATGAGGGGAAGAGAAACGTTCATAAGGTAAAACTCACCGACACAAGCATTTCTGAAGTCATTAGAGGCCAGTTTGGGGTTTCTTGTTTCCACTTCAGGCAGCGTTCCACCTAAACAGGGAGGCTAATTCACCTAACAGCTGTGTGTGTGTGTGTGTGTGTGTGTGTGTGTGTGTGTGTGTGTGTGTGTGTGTGTGCGTGTGTGTGTGTGTGTGTGTGTGTGTGTGTGTGTGTGTGTGTGTGTGTGTGTGTCAGAGAGAGAAACAGTAATGTGTGTGAAGGGGTTAGATTGTTATGTTATTATCATTCCGACAGCAGACTGATAATCGTCCTCTTTGGATTTGACTTCCGCTCTTCGTCTTTCTCCACCGCGGATCCACACACGGCTCTGACTTCCTGATCGGATAAACATGTTGACATGTGTGTACCCATCCATGAGCTACACCTGCTCTATCTGGAGCGGGCAGCGGACACCAACACAGGTAGACAGACAGTCCGTTACTAACAACACTGACACACAGCGCTGCTCAAATTTAAGGGCGCACTTTCTTCGATTTAATATGCCAGTTTGGCACCTTGCCATTTTATTCTTTCATAGTTTTGAACTTTTTGTAGTTTTGTTTTGAAGTTTTGTCGGAAAAGAAGCCGTCTGCCACTGGATGACTGGAAACTCATACCTGTTGCGGGGATGTTTCAAAGTCCCTCTAACAAACATTAATTTAAACTAATATTCAACAATTTACTCATGGTTTAAAGCATATATGGTTATTTGACTCCAAGAAATCTCAAATCAGCAGGAGGTCAGAGTTATAGTTATTTTGTTTTGTCATGGAGTCCAATCTGTCATATGTCAATTGTAAGTTGGATCACAAACTACAACAATTGGGTCTAATATTTTAAAAAAAAGTACTTTTAATTAAAAAAATATTCATAGGTTTGCAGTATTTTTAGGTAATTTGTCTCTAGAATTGTTCCAAATCACAAGAGAGAGAAGCTGATACACAGTGGCAATGTACATAGGTATGAAGTGGTTGTTTATGGGTATGAAATAGAAGTGGGTTGGGCCAAGAAGCTAATGAGTGGGTATGAAATTAGGGAGCCAACTTGCCACAGGATGATTATTAATGGATTTAACAAATGACACTTAATCTTTTTCTTGTTCAACAATTTCTCTTTGTGAGAAGAGAGACAAAAAGCTGATTTTAGCTGAAATGCTACTTTTATTTTCAACTACAACACATCTGCATCCATGCTAGCATCTTTGTCCTGTTTTGTTGTGTATCAGGTAAAGCTAATCTTTGTCCCCGATGCAGCAACAGGATAGGATTGAAATCACAGTGTTGCTCGACCACTCAAACACACATAATCCCTTTGTCACTTGAAGGGGCAGAACTGGGCTTCATGGAGGAATGCATTGTACAAATGAGGTCAGAGGTCAAGTACAAACCCGAAGCTCTGGAGTTAGTTATAAATCAAGGTGACGGTCAAGGAGAAAAAACCCCATTCCTCGTTCCCTGCAGTCTGTAATGTCTTTCTCATCTTCAGACCATGTACTTGACGTTCTAAAACATGCTTTGCTGTCACATTAAGTCCAGAGTATTGTCCTTGTTAGTTTAACTGTGTTTTTTAACTAAGGCATTTTCAACCGTGCTTTTTATCAGCTGTGGCACACAGCAGCAGCGATTTCTTAATAGCTAGAAAAAAAACAACTAAAACACAAATCTGTGACAGCTCCTGTAGACGTTTTACAGTGCCATAAAGGGTCCCATTCAGTCTGCACTGCAGAATTTATTAGCATTTGGGGAGGAAAAACGAAAGCAAGACAAAGAAATAAGGAGATTAAAACCCCAAGGGAGAGGAAGCATGAAGATGAAAAAATAGAAAGCTGGGAAGAGAACTGCACAGCAAAATGAAAAAAAGAAGATGAGACAAAGCAGCTGAGGAGATCCAAGGAAATAGGAAAAGAATTTTGTTGATCTATAGAAATCACATGTGTCTGGCAGAGATGAAAGTGGTGTACTCCTTATAGAGGAGGAGCACAAAAGAGTCAGACATGCTGCGTATCAGAATCATGTGCTGCCAGCACAGCCATAAAAAGTCATTACTTTGCTTTACAGCTTTCTATAGGGTCCTCTCGCTCTCTGCAATGTGCTTTTCAGTGATTTTCAGCTCAACATGGTATAAGCAGCCTGGTTCATAAATTAAACATTAAAAAAGTCAGTTCCCAGCACGAGCACTGATTTGAGCATCGATTGAACTCTTTAACTGTGCACTTGTTATAATTTGTCTTTCTATTTGTAAAGTTTAGCCTGTTTTCGGTCAGGGTTTCTCCACTGGCAGCATATGGTTTAATGAATGAAGGTCTTTGGTGCTACAATAATCTCAAAGTGGTTTTAGGTATATATTTCCTTATTTTGACAAACAATGACAGTACATGAACTGCTACTGCAAGGAAGTGCAATTATGTGACTCTCTAAAACATGACCTGCCAGCAGAGTCACAAAGTTTAAATTGGGCTTAGAATCACAAATAATGGATATAAAAGGGTATAAAAGGAAAAATCGGGTTCAAGTTATTCTGGTTCGATTATGACTTGGAATCTGTCAGCTTCCCCAAAACAGGGATCAGAAACACATGCAGTCATGACTGGGTGTAATATTAAATCTTTGAAAATAATGTACTATTTGATGAAAAAGGAAATTATAAATAAAATGTTTATACATATCTATCTCAGTTTATGAAAGTACTGAACTATAAAGGAAATCAAACTGTCCTATGATACTTTATGAGTATGAAATGGAAACAGGACGTGACAACATCAAATACATGGGTACAAAGGAGTTTACAAACTGACAAAGGCAGGATTTTACCCTGAGCATACGCTAAACATAATTTTTAATATTTGCAGTTGAAACTAGATATTTACATAAACTACATATGAACACCTTTCTTTTTTAATGCCTGTAATTCAGCCAGACTGAACATTTTCAGTTTTAGGTCGGTAAAGTTCTCAAAATTATTTTTTTATTTGCTAAATGGAAGAATACTGAGACAGAGATTTTTTTTCTAGATAATTACTATTTCATATTAATCAAATTACAAAATATGACTACGTTTCCTTTGTATTTAGCAGTTTGAACAGTATGAGTTGGGTAAAATGTTTCAGATATCCTTTGATAAGCTTCTCGCCATAGCTTGCTGGAAATTTGGCCCATTCCTGAGTGAGTCAGCTTTGTAGGCAGGCTCGTGTGCTCGGCCCACTCCTTTTCTAAGGGGCAGAGAACTTTGTGATGGCCAATCAAAACACTTAGTTGTTCGTTTTGTTTCTAATTTGGTGACACGCTTCAGACCATTGTCCATCTGGAAGATGCCCAAGCTTTGACTTTTTTTTCCCGGTTATCCCAAATGACCTGTGGCTGAAAATCTGACCACTCTTCTTGAAAGAATTGGTCAAGCTCATTTTAAATTAAATTTTGTTGCATGTTTAAGATCATTGTCCAGTTGGAATATAGTACACAAGATTCAAATACATGCATTAAACCATCAAGGTTGATGTCTTGTGTACACTTAACTGAGGACTTGTCGTAATATGGCCTGTATTTTAGCACTTTTTGCTGTTCTCCTGCACAGCAAACTTGTCCTCACGGGAGGCAGAAACAGTGTTGCCAAGTCTGCCTATTATAAGCGGCTTTGAGCTTGTTTTTTGTTTTTTTGGGAGTCAGTCGTAAATTTCATGATTGCCAGGTTTGTTTTTTTATGTTTGTATTTGAACGTGAGGTTGCATATTTGGGCTTGGCTTTTTCCTCCCAACATAACTCCTTTTCCTTTTCCTATTGCACCATGCAACAAGAGCTATTAAGAGCCTAAAATGTCTATCTGCATAGACACATTTCTCCTTGCCCTGAAGTGTTTCTGAACTGTCCAACTATGTTGTGTTTTTGCTTCAGTGCTCTTTGCCTCCTCTCCTCTCCCCGTGGAGCCCAGGACTGTTGCCAGTGGCCAGCTTTCAGAACGTGCATCCCTGGGTTTTGTTGTCTTCCTGCATGTTGCAAAAGGTCCCAAATAAAATCAATAGGAGATTAGTTGTGTCAGGTTATTTTGATCAATTTTAACAACACATAACAGCTTGGAAAAACTGGGTGGGCTAATGACTGGAGTTCCCTTAGGAAAGGAGTGTACATGCACGTCAGCTTCTGAAACAAAGGTGATTGGTGCGATTAACAAAACGGGACCTTTTATACAATTAGTTCGTAGATGTCAAAAAACAACGCATGCGCTGGAACAAGACAAACTATAAATAACACCAACCAGCGCGGATGATGGGCCTAGGCATAATATTTATCTCTGTCTGGACAAAGTATTGATACAAAGATTTCAGCTCAATAAATACATGTAGTCTATTGTAAAATATATATAAAAAATAATTTAGATGTGAACTTAGCTTTTTAAAAATGTATTCATGTCCAATGTATTCCTTTTTTTGTAAAATGTGCCATGAGAGCAATTATATTTCACCCGTATGTCATGATTTGGGCTTTTTGTTTATACTTTTTCGGGCTGATTGGCTGCTTCCCCCCATTCTCTGCTCCGCTCCACATTACCAGCTTCACCTGCTGCTGTGAATTGGGTTCAAGTCGTTTCACCTGGGACTCTGTTTTTGTATACCTGCCTCCCACAGTCACTCACTGCCTGTATGCTGCTCCCGTTGCTCTCGTGTGCTCAAGCCTGCCAGACGTTTTGCTCCTGTGTGCGACCTGCCCTCACTGAAGGTTCTGCTGCCCGCTCTGGTGAGCCGTCAGCCTGCTGACTCTGGTCAAGACCCGGACTGTTTTTGGTGAAGATTCTTGCCTAGCCCTTTGGACTTTTTTTACCTGTTTAGAGCAGTTGTTTAAGTTTTTCCTGCTTGTTCTCAAGTCGCTGCTCACGGCCTTCTACGGTGCTGCTTGCTGCAGCCTTCGCTACCTGGTCTGTCTGTCACGGTCATCGTCATCAGCTCAACGTGTATCTACCATCTGTCTGTTCCCACTTTCCTCTCAGTAATCCTGTCCAGCCAGTCATCTTCCCCTTTTTACAATAAACTTTTTAAACGCAACTCCATGTTTCCGGCTTGAATCAAGGTTCCTAGTTCATAGGCATTACACATAGGTCCTATATCTCAATTATAATAAATTGGGGTTTGGGATATATACTTTTTTTCTTTTTTAAATCAGGGGGCATCAAAGAGAGTCTTCTGTACACTTGTGAAAACGTAGTGAATTGTGAGCAACCCTTTACAAAGTAATACTATCCATATTACATAGTTTACAATAACAAGGTATAAAACATAAACATATAACAAATCTTACAGGTGCAAGGTGTTACTAAAAGCTCTGACAGTTTTTAATGTATAGTTTAATATAAGTGGGAGAGTATGTACATCTTTAAAACTGTATTTTTAACTTTTAAAAAGCCATCGATCGGGTTGTTGTATAATTTCACCCTTCATGAGTAAATGGGGGCTAATATAGAAATCACAAAACTCCTAAATTATTGGTATGCAAACTTCTGACCAGAAGTGCAAAAGCCAACATGCTTAGCATCCAGCTCCATCTAACAACCTTCTAGTTTCAGATGATGAAAACCCGAATGAGTGCGAAAACCCGGCGGATTCTTCAAAGAATGTGGGAACAGAGCCAGCACATCTTTGAGCAAAGAGCGTTGTGCTGACCGTCGGCCAAGTCCAAGCCGCTCTGTTCAAGATAACACATGTCATAAGAGGACCAGTATGAATGCCACATGGTTTCCATGAAACTCGGCAACATCATATGCTGTTCATTCTATTGTTTCTCTGCTGGACGGCATCTTTCTCCAAGTGTTTGTTTGGCTCACTTTACTGACTGGCAGACTTTTTTACTGTCACAATTTCTTTAAAGAGCAGATTCCTGTAAAATTTTCCCTCCAAGCCTAAGTTGCAATTACCTCAAAAAGCCAACACGACTATCTTCAACTGTTTGTACTTTAGCTCAGTTTATAAGGAGCCCCATTAGCTGCAGCTTAAATGCATCCATTCTTTGGAAGCATACCTGCTGCTTGTTATTACTGCAGGTCGGCCCTGTTCAGGCATTCACACACAGCATAGTGTCCAATAAATGTTAAATGCTGCATTTGTGCAGAGCGTCATTTTTGTTTTTCACAGGCAGCAACATGACTAGATGACTGTATCATCCAGTCATGTCTCACTTGTGAGTAGAAAAACTTAGCAGTTTTATGTCTTACCCACTTTATCTCGGCAGAAATAATATTTCAGATGCTGCTTCGATGGTTGGTTGGCTGGTTTCTCAACTGCACGCCAACTGCTGTCTGTTGGTAACTGTTCACAGTTACCACTGAGTAGTGAATCAATCATTATTTTTCATGCCCTAAAATGAAATATGTCTTTAGATCTGTCACTTTTCCAAACACAGCTGAATGAGAGCAACAGACATTTATCTGTCTCTTTGGTTTTAATATGTACACATATTTTTATATATATTTTATGCAAACTACATCAAAAAAGAGAATGTCTAAATAATAAATGGCAAATAAAAGGAAGAGTGTCGGAAAACAAGGTCTTTAAAGCTAGAAACCACATCTGGGAGCTTTTAAAAAGTTCCCATTCTAAAAATCACAGGGGACTCACCTGGAAACTCCTCCAGAAGCTGGAAAACAAACTTTTTCAGGAGAAAAGAAAAGCCCTCAAAACATCCGACTCCTTGAGTTGTGCGTGGAGGACGGAGAGTTTTACCAGAGAAGACGCGATTAACAAGTACCCAGTTGACGTCCTAGTGATCTGTGAGGAGAGAGTGGGAGAGGGGATGGAGCGCTCCTTTTGTGCTGATTGGCTTGACCCTCTGTTGGTCCCCAAGGCATCTGGATTTCACATTAGCTGCTTTTCCTCTTCCTTGCTCTTTAAGCACGCAACCAGGAATGCCTCTCCATCCTCGTCTACACTCTTTCATTCGCCTCCCTCATTCATGTAACCCCTCTCTGAGACTCTTCTTTCACTTCACAGGCTGTCCTGGTGGAAACATAATCACTCTCTTTTCTTTTTATTGTTTCCTTTCTTTACTACGGATACTGTCTGTCTTACTTTGGAGCTTTTCTTTCAGTGTCAGTTTCTTTCTTCCCCTCCCTACTTATTTTTCTCTTTACATGCTTCCACCTTTCCAACCCTCCCACACAGCCTCCCTTTTCTCCCTCCAGAGGTTACAATACACTATGTGAATGCAGATCAGTCAATTATCATAATCCATCTATAGGTTTAAAGCTTGAGCCCGCGGCTACACGCACATGAGCGTACTCTGCAGCCTTTGGCAGACTGTCAGAATAATTAATTCGATCTGTCTGGGTAAATGTTGCTGTGAATGAAACAGGAGTGGTAGGCTTTAACTGTACAATCGCACCTTAAGCCTTCCTTGTTGAAACAATGCAGAACCATACAGTGGCGATGTGGGCACAGGAGGCCAGATAAAGTCCAGGCATTTTCCACTGTTACTGCTGCTACACATTGGCCAAATGCACATATTGTCCACTCTGACATTAATAGATTTATCTTTGTTGTTACCATTTGGAAACACTTTAGTAACTGATCTCTTCTTCTGCAGCCAGAGTCAAACCTTACACAAACCTAAATGAATAGGCCTTTTGTTACTGGAGCATTTTGTTAGTCTGCCCCGCCTCACAGTTTAATTATGTTTAGTTGACTTCACCTTGCGAAGAATGAGGGGAAGCCATTAATGTCTGATTTACAAGCTCAAGCTTGCAAAAGAAGCGGTAAAAGCAGACTGGTGTGCATATTTTCAATTCTTTTTTTCCTCCTTTTTTTATTTCCACATTTGCACTGGAAGACTCAGAAAACTCAAGTTTGAGATTAAAAATCTTCCATAGTCATCTAGCTACTAGAATCATACATCTGCTCATATATCAGCACCAATTTAAAGATCCTTGGATCTTTATTCACGTCCTGGGTTTCAAATGTTCATTAGAGGACTTTAGAGAACAACCAGCATCAGGCAGAGACAGGGACAGAGCAGAGAAAGTTGTGGAGAAATTATATCCAGGATTAAGTTCTAAACAATATTCCAAATTTTGAGAATTATTTTTAGAAGATGTTTAACCCTGACCTGGCCAGCCAGATTGATAATGTGTAGCACTCTCCGTTTTGCACATAATCAATCTGTGTCTGCTCCCATCAAATCCGTTCAGGGAAAGGAGGGACAGTCAGCAGAACTTTACGAGCTGATTGGTCAAAGCAACACCTAGTGCCCGCCTACCAAAGGTTGGTTTTAGCCAATCACAGTATCAAATGTAAATGTAAGCAACAGGCGCCATGAGAAATGTCAACAAGTTATATATATATATATATATATATATATATATATATATATATATATATATATATATATATATATATATATATATATATATATATATATATATAATATTTTGTTAATTTATTTTGTCTTACCAAAGCATCTGGCCTTCACAATGTCTGCCGAGAAAGATTCTGACCCCTGGTTTTGAGTCCAGTGCACCATCAGAGTGAGAGTTTAGTGTGTCTGGGGACTGGGTGGAGCTGGTACCAGCCTTCAGGTTTTTGGGCACCCACATTAGTAAAGACTGCAAACTCCATCTCAGTCCTGAAGAAGGTCCAGCAGAGACTACTTCTTGAGGAGTCGCAGTAAAAAACAACCTGAGAACTGAACTCTTTATGTACTTATACTGCTGCTCAGTGTAGTTGGTGCTGAGCCACGACATCTTGCTGTGATTCTCCAGCTGTGAAAGTAAGGAAGCAGCTCAATAGGGTCATACGCCGTACCCAGAGATTGATTGGCTTCCCTCTTCCATCTCTGGAGAGGATCTAAAAGACCCACTGCCTCTGGAGAGCTCACAGTATCATTTGGGAGCCGTCACACCCTCATCGCCACCTCTTTGAACTCTTACCCTAGGGGAGGTGTTTCAGGGCAATAAAGACAAGAACAAACAGACTAAAAAACAGTCTCTCTCTCTCTCTCTCTCTCTCTCTCTCTCTCTCTCTCTCTCTCCAGCCACTGATTGTGCAGGTTCTCCTATGAGAGATGTATGTAATTTTCATAGGTACACCTTAACTATGAGAGACAAAATGAGGGGGAAAAATAAAACCAGGAAATCACATTGTAGGATTTTTAAAGAATGTATTTGTAAATTATGGTGTAAAATAAGTATTTGGTCAATAATGAAAGTTCAAGTCAATACTTTGTAGCATAACCATTGTTCGCAACGACAGGTCAAACATTTCCTGTAAGTCTTCACCGGGTTTGCACCGTTGTAGCTGGTATTCTAGCCTATTCCTCCATGCAGATTTCCTCTAGAGAAGTGATGCTTTGGGGCTGTTGCTGGGCACCATGGACTTTCAACTCCCTCCACAAACTTTCTATGGTTATTGAGGTCAGGAGACTGGCTAGACCACTCCAGGACCTTGAAATGCTTTTTATGTTTGGTATCTTTGTCATGCTGGAAGACCCAGCCACATTTCATCTTTAAAGGGGAAGTCCGGTCAACAAGGAAAAATCAGGGTATCATTAGCTATAACTAAAACTAATACATTTGTGGTTATTTAATGAACTTATCTTTAATCAATAAGAAAATAAAAACATAAATTGTCGTCTGAATCACTGTATATGGGGGCTGACATGACTGCCCAAATATGGGCAGTAAGGGGCGTTTGACATCACATCCTGCGACGTGGAAGAGCGGAAGCGGCGACAGCATTTCTCTCCGCTTTCCATGCAAAGTCAATAGGAGCCGTTCTACACAGCTGCGATCATCAATAATTATTTCGGATTTCCAGAGGACTTGACCGCTGACATTCCCAAGAGCTATTGCTGAAGCAACAATGCCCACGTGCATGGCCATCGGATGTTCCAACACAACTGGTAAAAGAGGAAAAAACATTGCTTATTTCAACACAGTCACTTCAGCGATCTCTCCTCCGCTGTGTGTGTGTGTGTGTGTGTGTGTGTGTGTGTGTGTGTGTGTGTGTGTGTGTGTGTGTGTGTGTGTGTGCACGCGCTCAGCTGCAGCGCCGGTGCAAAGCCGTGCTCAGCCCAGCATGTGCTGGAATGCTCTTATATTTTAATACTTATACTATAATAATCAGCTAACTTAAGTCACTTCAGCGATCTCTCCTCCGCTGTGTGTGTGTGTGTGTGTGTGTGTGTGCGCGCGCTCAGCTGCAGCGCCGGTGCAAAGCCGTGCTGCGCGGAGCGCGCACACACACACACACACACACACGCGTGTATAGATATATACTGTAGGACCCGACTGAGTTTGATCTTGGAAAATAGTGCGCCGTGACAAACAGAGCGTTGAAACTTGCTCAACAGCGGGTCCGCCGAGTGACGTCAAAAAATGGGAGGTGACAGTACTATTCTTGACCAAGATGGATTCCTCCACATAAACATGATTAAATGAGAATTATTATTAATTAAAAAAACTTATAATTTTTTGCACAGTATGTAGTAGTTTTATATTTAAAGTACTTTCAGCAGTTTGAATTCTGATTTTGACCGGACTTCTCCTTTAATGATCTCATTGATGGAAGGAGATTTTGTCTTAAAATGTCACAATACCTGGCCCCATTCATTCTTCCTTTAACATGGATCAGTCGTCCTTTCCCCTTTGCAGAAAAACAGCCCCAAAGCAAGATGTTTCCACCCCCATGCTTCACATTCTATGGTGTTCTTGGGATGCAACTCAGCATTCTTCTTCCTCCAAACACGAGTTGAGTTTGTGCCAAAGAGGCGTATTTTGGTTTCGTCTGCCCACATTATATTCTCCCAATCCTCTTCTGGATCATCCATATGCTCTCTGGCAAACTTCAGATGGGCCTGGACATGTACTGGCTTAAGCAGGGGGACACGCCTGGCACCGCAGGATTTGAGTCCTTCTCAGTGTAGTGTGTTACTGACAGTAGCCTTCGTTACTTTGGTCCCAGCTCTCTGCAGGTCATTCATCAGGTCCCTCCGTGTAGTCCTGGGATTTTTGTTCACCGTTCTCATGACCATTTTGATCCCACAGGATGAGATCTTGCATTGTGCCCTAGATCGAGGAAGATTATTAATGGTCTTGTATGTCTTCTATTTTCTTACAATTCCTCCCAGTTGATTTATTCACATCAACCTGCTACCTATTGTAGATTCACTCTTCCCAGCCTGATATATGTCCACAATTTTCTTCCTGGTGTCCTTCGACAGCCTTACTTGCGGGCGACCAAATACCTATTCTAGTATAGAGATCTTTTGTTGGATCATATTAATCTAGAGACAGCATCTGCTTCCACATCTGATTGGTCTCTTTGGGCTCCTCTGATCAACACCATCACTTAGTGGAATAGGGGGCGGTGGGTTGCTTCCTGCAGGGCGCAGTGGCTGGATGGAGGGGTACCTGGGGCCCTGGGGACACTTGGAGTAGGGCGCCTGGTGGATCCGGCTCCGGGGTCTGTTGCCCCCATCTGGGAGGAGCTTGGGAGGCCTACGGGTGGCCTACAGCAGCCGCTTGCGGCGCTCTTTGGGAGCTGCGTGTCGACGGACGTGGGTTACTGACCTGGTAGCTGTGCTGCCGCTGGGTGGGGCCGGGGTGGGTCTGGGGGTCTGGGGTCCCTGGGGCGCGCCGCCCTCGGGCAGGGGCCCCGGCGGGGCCTCGGGGGTTCCGGTTCCGGGGGGTGTGCCGCTTTTGGTGTGGGCCGGCGCGCGCCCGGGTGTCCGCCCCTGCACGGGGCCTCAGGTGCGCTGGGGGGCCTCAGGGCCTGTTGAGCTGGTAGGGGGGCATGGTCATTAACATCTCAGGGCAGATGCTCTTCCCCTTCTTTGGAAAGGCACTCTGCTAGTGGGGGGAGGGGGAAGGAGGGGAGTAGGGACCTACCCAGCCTGGATGTCTACTGTCGAATGTATAGTGAGTTGTTTGAACGTTAGTGTTGGGGAGGGATTAAATCTACGGGTGTCGGGTGGACGTTCTGGTGGGCTTGTGTCCGGCCCCCTGTCCCGGTCCTGGTCCGTGTCGTCTTCCGGTGCGGGTTTCGCTTGGGGGGTGGGGTTTGGGATGGCTCGTGCGGGCCGGCTGGCCAGGGTCCCCCCCTCTTATTTATTTATTATTATTTATTTATTTATTTAGTTTTTTTTTGGGGGGGGGGGGGGTAAAGCCAGTAGGCTTGGTGGGTGGGCTGGGGGGGGCTGAGGTGTTGGTCCTGGTGGGTGGTTGGCTGGCGGGCCCTGCGGCCTCTCCCTGGCCCCTGGGCTACGGTGGTGCCGCTGGCGAGGCCCCCTTCTCTGGGTGGGGCTTTCGGGGAGCGGGGGTGCCTATTGGAGTCAGTAGGGGAGCTGGCTCCCTGGGACGGCTTCCCAGTCATTTGCTCCCCATCCCCGGACTCCTCCCTCTGCCTGCTCCATCACGCCGCCACACATGTAGGTCCTGGGGGAGAGGGCGTTACTGGAGGTTGCCACTTTCTGGTGACGCCCCTCTCCCCAATTTTATCATGCATCTTAGACACTTTCACTTCAAACATTTTCACAACGCACACTCATGTAGGCCATGGTAGGGGGGGTGGGGGGAAGACGTCTGGGGGGGGGCTTATGTTGTGTGAGCCTCACCTCGGATGGCTCCCTTCACCTTCTCTCCCACTTAGACATTGAGGGTTCTGGGCAGTCGCCCGGAGGGGGTGCGCTGGCAGCAGCTTCCTTCCGGAGGGGGGGTGGGCTGTGCCGTGCATCCCCTTCGGCGCTCCCAGTTTTTAAACACACTTCAGAACAACATGCAACAACACAACATCTGAGCAGGCGTAGGGAGGATCGGGGTCTTCTGCACACCCCCGTTCTCCGATGGCGGCAAGGAGTCTGGGGCCTGGAGGAGGTGCGGGCCACTGTGTCCGGGGTCTTGGCGGGGGGCTGCAATGGGTAGTCAGCGGCTTGCCAGGTCTGGGGCTGACGCCTCCGCTCCCCCCAGGAGGGGCGGGGGGCAGGGGTGGCAAGGGTAAGGTGGGGGAGGGAGGGGGTTTATTAGGTATTTAGGGGGTGAGGGGGGCTCTGGCTGGGTGGCTCGTACGGGTCGTGTTGGCCCGCCCTCTTTGGGGGGCCCGGTCCGGGGGGCGTCTGGTCCGGGGGCGGGGCCGGGGGTCGGGCACAAGCAGTCGTATAGTCGATTTGGGGTGACCCCCCCCTCTGATCAGTGTTGGATGCGAGTGTTATGTGGGAATGTGTGTACAGCGTCTTTTTTTTTTAAAATCTGTGTGTGGTGAGTGGGGCACAAGGGAGGGATGGAGTGAATGAGTTTTCCTTTTTTTTTCTTTTTTTTCCCCAGGTATGGGTGTGGTCCGCTCCCTCTCCCAAGGACATCTCAAGTCTCCGCTAGGTGCGGAGCCCATCCCCCCACGTCCTGCCCTCCTCCACTTCGTTGGCAGGCGCCTTGGCCCTCTGGCGCATTGGTTGGCTTCGGGTTTGGGGCGGGTTCCCGGGCGTGCGCCGGCCCACTCCCGGCGGCCTCTTCGCGGGGCCTGGCCCCCCGGGGGGCGGCCGGGGCCCCCGTTGCGGGGGCGGGGCGCCCCTGGGGCCTCTGGCCCCCAGGGACCATGGCCGGGACCACTTCAGCGGGGCTAGGTGCCGGCAGAGCCCACAGGCTCGTCCCCGCGGCTCTTGAGGGCGTCGGCATTGCGGTGGCTGGGGGATTTCCTCGGGGTCGTCTCTGCTCCTTCCTTGGGGGGGGGGGGGTGCAGATATCCTGTGTCGGCCCCTCCTGGGTGACCTGCTTTAGGGACCCCTTTGGGAGTCCGGGGTTATGGGTCCCCTGACTCCTGCCTCTGTGCTCGGGGAAGGCGGGCCTTTGGTTCTCCACAACCACTATCAAGCTATTTCCTTCTGGATAATTTTCACCTAAACTAGTGCACTCTCACATCTCCCACAGGTGCTGGGTCCCAGGTATTAAGTGTTCACTTATATACAGTAATCTTATAATTTATTCATTTATTTATGTTCTTTCACTTTCTTTTTTCAAGTATCACATTACACATGTCAGCTTACATAATAATATATATGATTTAGCAATGGCATCTAGGTGTTATTCGATTGTATCTGTTGCTTTATGTCTGTTGGTTGTGCTGTTCTTTTTGCATCTCTCTTTCCAGGTGACGGAGCAGACAAAGAAGGTTTTATCATTCTCTCCCTTTTATCTCCTCTTTCTTTCACCTCTACTCTTTTTTTTTCTTTTCTTTCTCTTTCACTTCTTGTTCTTCCTTTACTCTCCCATTGTAATGTCCATATAATTTGAAATTCTCCTTGCAGGAATCACAATAAAGCTATTTACAAGCATAAATCAAGTGGAGCACTATGGCGAAAGCTGTTCGCTCCACTTGTAAAAGCAAAATCTGTCGAGCTCTATCTGGCATTGAGACATCAATTCCTATTGCCACATTGCTAGACAGGACACTGGGGGAAAAAAATACCTATTTTCCACCATAATTTACAAATAAATTCTTTAAAATTCCTACAATGTTATTTCCTGGGGTTTTTTCTTCTAATTTTCTCTCTCATAGTTGAAGTGAACCTATGATGAGAAATTACAGACCTCTCTCATCTTTCTAAGTAGGAGAACTTGCACAATCAGTGGCTGGCTAAATACTTTTCTAGAACTCTGTTTATTCTGTGTGAACTGCACATTTTTTCTTCTAGAGATTTCTTCTAGAGCTTCTAGAGCTGCTAATTTTCATAAATCATTGTGCTTAGGGTGCTACAATGACAATAAAGGAGTTCTGATTCTGATTCTAATTGTATAACTCATAAACTATTCCTCTGCAGTTGCCACAGATCTGGATATCCCTCTTGTTCTTTAAAATTGGTACCAGCATACCTCTCCTCCATTCCTCAAGCATCTTCTCACTCTTTAAGATCTCATTAAACAGCCTAGTCAAAACAACTGTTGTCTCTGCACTTTCATATCTCCACAGATACATCATCAGGTCCAACTGCATTTCCACTCTTCGTCCTTTTCAATGCCTTCCTTACTTCTCCCTTACTTATGTTTGCTACTTCCTGATCCACAATGGTTGCTTTCTTGTGTTATTTGTTCTCTCTCATTTCCTCATTCATCAGCCCTTTAAAGTACTCCTTCCATCTTCCAATCACACTTGTTGCACCCGTCAATACATTTCCACCTTGATCCTTAATCCCCCTAACCTGCTGAACATATTTCCCATCTCTGTCTCCCTGCCTTACCCACCTGTATAAATCCTTCTCTCCCTCCCTAGGGTCCAACCTATCATACAAGTCACTGTATCCTTTTTGACCTTAGCTACCTCTACCTTCACTTTACACTGCATCTCTCTGTACTCCTGGGTACTGTCTTCAGTCCTCAATGTCCCACTTTGATATTTTTCTTTGAAATTATTCCTGGATTTCCTTGTTACACCACCAAGTCTCTTTGTCAACTGTCCTTCCAGGAGATATACCAAGTAATCTCTTACCTGTTTTCATGATGGTGTTAGCTGTAGTTGTCCAGTCATCTGGAAGCACCTCCTCGTCACCCAGAGTTTGAGTAACTTTAGATCCAGAAAGAAGTAGGCCATTTTGGCTGGTCACATACATTTAAATTGAAGATGTGTACCAGTCTAATAGAGTAGTTTTTGCTAGGTGAGGCTTTACATTCAATCAATCCATTGAGCAACCATCAAATTTGGAAAACCTCTGTCAGTGCAAAAGAAACCAGGATGCTGCTGCTCTCTTGTGACTCAACAAATATCTAATCCCTGTAATCTTTCCACTTTCTGCGATGTTCTCCTCCGTCCCCTCTGCACACTGTAACAAGTGTGCAGAGGGGACGAGCAAACAATGCTCGTGTCTTATTTGCCACAGTCGACAGGTTAACAAATCCTCCTGTGTCATTGACTTCTGAACTCCACTCCACCAGGGCCTGCAATGAATTTGCTAACTTCTTTACGGAGAAAATCCTAAAGATTAGAGGATCAGTTTGTACATCCATACCAACCCCAGAACCAAAGCTGTATCCAGCAGGAACCTATCCTGACAAAATGTCCCAATTCAGCCAAATAAACCACAAAAGCTTAGAGCAGATCATTCAGCAGCTAAGTTCCTCCTCCTGCTGCCTTGATGTTCTACCCACAGCTTACTTTAAGAAAGTTTTGCCTGTCATAGCGTCTGATATGACTCAGATAATAAACACGTCCCTTCTGTCAGGTGTTTTCCCCCAGTCCCTAAAAACAGCAATTATCAAACCACTGCTGAAAAAAGAAAAATTTAGACAAACTTCTACTCCAGAACTACAGGCCCATCTCAAACCTCCCCTTTATCAGTAAGATTATTGAAAAAGCTGTGTTTCAACAATTAAACACCTTCTTAACAACGCCCAGCCGCTTTGACGTTTTCCAGTCTGTCTTCCGTGCTCACCACAGTACAGAGACCGCCCTTATCAAGGTGTTTAATGACATCCATATAAATACAGACTGTGGAAGAACCACCGTGCTGGTACTATTGGACCTCAGTGCAGCATTCAATACTGTCAATCACTCCATTCTGTTAGAACGCCTGGAGAACTGGGTCGGCCTCTCTGGTACAGCTCTCCACTGGTTTAAATCCTACTTAAAGGACAGGGACTTTTTTGTATCAGTAGGTGACTTTACATCAGAGATGACAAAAATCACATGTGGGGTTCCCCAAGGGTCCATTCTAGGTCCCCTCCTGTTCAACATCTACATGCTCCCTCTAGCTCAGATAATAAAAAACAACAACATCAGCATAACTATGCAGACGACACACAGCTCTACATCACCATGTCACCAGGTGACTATAAACCAGTTCAACCACTGAGTAAATGCCTAGAAGAAATCAATGCCTGGATGTGCCACAATTTTCTTCAATTGAATAAAAACAAAACAGAAGTAATAATCTTTGGACCAATAGAGGAGAGATCAAAGGTTAGCACAAAGCTTCAGCTGCTTCAGCTAAAAACCACTGATTAGGCCCGAAATCTGGGTGTAGTGATGGACTCAGACCTGAACCTCCAAAAGCATCTAAAGACAGTTACAAGGTCGGCGTTCTATCACCTGAAGAACATTTACAGGATTAAAGGACTAATGTCTCAGCAGGATCTGGAAAGACTAATCCATGCGTTTATATTTAGTTGAATTGATTACTGCAACGGTGTTTTCACAGGTCTGCCTAAAAAGTGGATCAGACAGCTGCAGCTGATCCAGAACCCTGCTGCCCGCATCCTCACTAAGACTAAGAAAGTAGAACACATAACCCCAGTTCTAAAGTCCTTACACTGGCTCCCTGTATCTCAGAGAATAGACTTTAAAATACTTCTGTTAGTCTATAAATCCCTGAATGGCTTAGCACCTAAATACGTCACAGACTTGTTATCAGTGTATAAACCCTCCAGACCACTAAGGTCTTCTGGCTCCACTTATCTGGAACAAACTTCCTGAAAACTGTAAAAGTGCGGAAAACTTGAGTTCTTTTAAATCAAGAATAAAAACACATTTGTTTAGGACTGTTTTTGACTGTTCTAGTTAAACTGTTCTACTGAAACAGCATTAGTTCAACTTTTTTAGTCCAACTGTTTATTGATGTTCTATTTTGTTTCTACATTTTATTCCTACTTGCTTATATTCTGTTTTATTTTCCTGTATTTTAATCATGTAAAGCACTTTGCATTGTCTCTGTACTGAATTGTGCTATACAAATACATTTGCCTTGCCTTGCCTTGTAAGCATCTGCAACCCCCTTTTCATGTTCATGACAATCCTGTCACATATGATTACAACATGCCCTGGGATACACAATTTACTGAGGCTGCATCAGGATGCATGACACAATCCCAATTGAAATTTTTGACATTCTCATCATTGTGCGAAGACCCCCATCATAGCCCTTACTCATCCCTCTAGGATCCTGACTCACTGCACCACTATCATAAAAGAACACATCCTTCACATAACACATTGCGTGCCCCAATGATGTCTCTTACATCGGTGTGTTCTTTGCTAAGCTGTAACCACTTCAGACCAACTTGTTTTTCCAACAATGGGACTTAGATGGGCCTTCATGTTGATACCTTGGCTTCACATAAATGCCTTGTAATTATTACAGTAGCATAATGCTAGCTGTAGATATTCTTAGATCACTCTGGAGTTGATTATTGGTTGAGGCTTTTCTAGTTTTTGTATTCTTTTAGCCAAATAAAAGGTAGTTTTCTTTCATTTTCTACCATGTTATTGGGGTTTTGATTTCCTTGTTAAAGCATTTAAAATGATCTGAGCAGCTTATTCTTTTCTGCATGTAGAACATTTACTGCCTTTATCCTTAATTAAAGCCTGCGTGATACCAGTTTATTCACATAATGAATGCCCTCACTGACTGACCTCCACACTGCTACACACAATCAGCAGCATGAATGTCACGAATGTTCGATCTGTTGACCTTCTATTACTCTACCACGCCTACAAGTCAAAAAGTTACCATTTGGAAAATATATTTCTACCAAAAACCTCTGCGCGGGTGGGTAAAATGGCCTGATCAACTCTTAAAGTGACACGTTTGAAACTCAAAAAGGAACGTATGGAATAATCATCATTTTACGAAAACATTCTTCAAAATGTTTCTTCTACTTTTGAATATTTGTCTTTGTGAAGGTTTTCACACACTCTTTTTGTTTATCTGACTCGGGTCTGAAGCTTCAAGGTTCAGTTTTGTTGTTCTGTCTTAACCTGAGCACAGCCTTGTCCTTTGTTCTCGGTGCTCTAATCTCCCAAACCCTGAAGTCCTTTATAAACCACTTTTGCTTTGTGTTTGACCTGTCCGTCTGTAATCTACTGCCTGTTTCTTTAGCCAACATTCAAACCGTGTGGGCTGAGAAACAGATCCCACAGTCCCAATCTGAATAGAAGTCTTGATCATTTTCTGTGGTTTTTATAAATCTGGAGGTTCGACCCCACATACCTGTTGGATTACCTGTGTGTTGACTGTGGCTCAGCTCGTCTTGATTCATCTCATAGCCCTTAAACCAGCTTTGCCCACAACAACATGAAAAGCAATCGTAAAGACCGCGTAGAAATAACACTGCTCACAAGCAGTTCCACATGGCCTTTAAACCATGAAAGAGGTGAGAACTTTCCTCATTTAACCAGATTAAAGCCAGTTAATAGTTTCACAGAATGTCTTCTTTAATACAGATCTTTGGAAAACCTGTTTTAGCCATAACACTAACTTAGGGAAATCAACAGAAGCCACAACATGAATTAGTAAGCAATTTAGAAATTAAGGTTGTACCAACTTTTGGAAATTTGAATTAAACAACGGCAACTTCTAAGTATATATTTTTTTGTTCAGAATCAGAATCAGAATCAAGTTTATTGCCAAGTAGGTTTGCACTTACAAGGCATTTGACTTGGTGTTGATGGTGCAGACAAAAAATAAAATAGATATATATATACAGAAGCTATATACACTCAGTAGACTGTGCGTTAATGTAACGCATAAGCTTGTAAGTCCTGAACGGGGGAGAGAGGCAGTGTCTAGTTTCACGGGCGGCTCTTGGCCTTGTTCATAAGGCCGGTAGCAGATGGGAAAAAACTGTTCTTGTGGCATGAGGTTCTGGTCCTGATGGACCGCAGCCTCCTGCCAGAGGGAAGTGTCTGAAATAGTCCATGACTGGGGTGCGAGGGATCAGCCACAATCTTCCCTGCACGCCTCAGAGTCCTGGAGGCGTACAGGTCCTGGAGAGATGGAAGATTACAGCCAATCACCTTCTCTGCTGACCTGATGACACGCTGCAGTCTGCCCTGGTCCTTAGCGGTGGCACCAGCGTACCAGATGGTGATGGAGGAGGTGAGGATGGACTCAATGATGGAGGAGTAGAACTGCACCATCATTGTCCTTGGCAGGTTGAATTTCTTCAGCTGCCTTCAGCAGGAAGTACATCCTCTGCTGGACTTTCTTGGTGAGGGAGTTGATGTTCAGCTCCCACTTTAGGTCCTGGGAGATGATAGTTCCCAGGAAGCGGAAAGACTCCACAGTGTCAATGGTGGAGTCACAGAGGGTGATGGGGGGAGTTATTCCTGAAGTCCACAACCATCTCTACTGTTTTTACAGCGTTGAGCTCCAGGTTGTTCTCCCTGCACCAGGTCACCAGATGTTCAGCCATTGATCACAAATACAAATGTTGTTGCTTGTTAAATGAAACCGTAGCAATTGGCTGAGTTAACTTCTTCCTCCTCTCCGCCTGCTCCGACGCTTTTTCCTCTGCTCCCTATTTGCTTGCATTCTTTTGCTCTTAACTTTTTACCTCTTAGCCAAAACTACAGCAAATTTGGACTAAACTATTTTAGATCAGTGACTCTCAAGGATTTATTTATTTATTTTTTCTCCCGTGTGGACCCCTGTGTGAGGGAATCACAGCCTTGGCCGTGGACGTCGACGGGTTAGCCTTGGCCGAACCCGTCGACGTCATCCAATCCGTGCAAGATGCCCCTTTACACCCCAGAGGAGTTAGACAGACTTCTCAGAAAAAAGGCTGTGATTGAAAGAATTCAACATGAAGTAAATATTGGAAAGAACCACCCAATGCCTGCTAATAAGCACAAGATGCCTCCCTTCAGACTTTGGCATTTTATGGAAAGGAAAATCCACCGACTTGAGGTGGAGGTAAATGGCTGATATGGGAATGACACAACTTTGCCCGTGATTCCAAACAGTGACAGCCAGCTCAGCAACTCAGCCGACAAACAGATCACAGATGGAAATAAGAATAAACCTTCCTGCAGCCCCCCCCCCCCCCCCCACCCCCTCAACTCTCTGGAAACAAAGCCAAAAGGATCAAGGGAGACGGTTTACAGGTAGACCACCGTACCTATTAATGGCGGCGGGAAAGAGGTACAACGGGGGTCTTAAGACACCCTTGAAAATGGCTGTGCCCCTCTTACAGGGCTGCAATAAAGGGACGCAGTTCAGTTCAGAGCAGCCAAGGAGCCAAGAGGGGAGCCTGACGCGTGTCTGCGCGCAGGAAGAGGTGGCATAACTCTGGCTGAAGTTAATACCTGAATGCTGACCCAGAACGGACTGATTGTAAGTTACGTCTTATCACTTATAAAAAATTTGTAAAAAATATCATTATAATGACAATAAAAAGCCTTGATTTTTATATTCACCCAGCAAATAATGAGGTGGAGGTTTACTCTAATGAGCATCAACAGGGTCCTCTGAGGAACAGACAGTAGAGGGACTTTGACATGATATACAGGTGAGCTTAAAAGCTCTGACTATGGTAGAAAACAATAGAAACCCTCTCTGGGAGCTTCTAGATGGATCTGCATCAAGATGTGAAAATGATATGGTGCTTGGTTTGGGGAAATTCAAAGCATTAATTCCTGAAGTAGCTAAAAACATGTAAAGTTAATTTAGATCACCATTTTACTTTTCATTGCTGCAGCGGGTCCAATTATCTGCTGGGAGAAAAGGGTTTTGCTCAATAAACTGAGAAAATACATCACATCTACACAGTAAGTTCAAAAGTATTTGTATATTTTCTCTGCCAATTCAATTTGGTTGTTTAAAGGTGCTGTAATAAAAAGAAATTAACCAGTAATTGATCACAAATATAAATAAGTATCTCAGATTAATTAATTTCTTTATTTTTCTGAACAATATGTAATATTATATCAACTAAACAAAATTATTTTATTTAAAATAAAACACACAAATAAAAATAAAACACAGATTATATATATATATATATATATATATATACAGTATATATATATATATATATATATATATATATATATATATATATATATATATATATATATATATATATATATATATATATATATACAGTATATATATATATATATATATATATGTATGTGTGTGTGTGTGTGTGTGTGTGTGCGTATATATATATGTAACCCAATTTTTAAAACCATGGAGGATTTTCTACGGACTTCACAATAATGCAGATAATAATCCCGGTAAAATATAATGCAGTTTGGTTGCAATGTGACAAATTGGGAAAAATTACAAGAGATATGAATTTATTACTGTTACACTGTTTTCAGTGACATTCTTTAAAGTTTAGACTCCAGTAGCTCTGCTGCCCTCTGGTTGTTGGACCTGTTGCCAGCTTATGACACAGTCATCGGGACATCCTCCTTGGAGGGCTGGAATCGTGTGCTAGACTCAAAGGGTCTGTTCTTCAGTGGTTTCCGTCGTACTTATCCGGAAAGACTTTTTATTTGAGTATGGGTTCCTTCAGTTTAAAAATAGCCCCACTAAGCTATGGTGTGCCCCAAGGCTCAATTTTGGGTCCAGCTTTGTTCGCACTGTATCTGTTGCCTTCGGGGTAAATTATTTTACGGTTTAACTTTCCTTCAAATGTTTTTTTGATGATGTACAGATTTATCAGCCCTTAACAGCAGGGAAAGACTCAATTCGGCTTTCACAGTGTAAATGTTTTAATTAAAATTAAGAACTGAAAAGAAGCCTATCCCGATAGTCATCAGGGGAGAGGCAGGGTGCACAAGGGTACACACAAATTCTGTGATTTTAGACTTCATTTGATAAAATTGCAAAATACCTTTTATTATGTCTTGAAACATTTTGTTAAGGACAAATCTGCTCATTCTTTTTTCCTATTGGCTGCCTGCTTTATTTGTTCCTGTTTATACTAACTGAAAAAACAACATCACTACTGACTTTCTGATATTTTTGAAGTTCACGTCATGCTGGTTGTTGTGACAAAAAATAAAGAATAAAAAAAAATACTCCTTTTAAGATTTTGTTATAATACTCCAGGAATAAATGACATGTTTGTTCAAATGCCCTGTTTACGATTAGAAATGAAATATGCAGGACTTGGAGCCGACTCTGGACTTGCATGTCTGGATTTTGGGACTTTTATATCTTTACCTGGGACATGACTCAAAACTTGGGTGGAAAGCCTTGAGATTTACTTGAGTTGTGAAAGTCAACAACTTGGTTCCACATCTGCCAAATAACCAACAGTGGCTTGCACGCATATTCATTTTTCATGTGTGTCCACTGAAGATAATTGGGGGGGGATTTGGATCAAGTGCTCTGAACCAAACTTGGCATTTGTATTGCAGAGTTATGCAGTCCATGATGCTTGATTCATCACCCTGCACGAGTTTCTTGAACGCTTTGCTTGGCTGCAGCAGCTCACATGCTGACATCTCAATATTTGCCAAATATTTCATTATAATACTAAACAACATTCTAGCCTCCATTCTCATTTTTGGAGAACCCACCATGGATTCTCCGTTAGAATCTCTGGAGATTGCTGAACACACATGCAAAAGCGTACCGCTCAAATTGTTGGGACAAGGTGATGTGTAATTTTGAACACTAGACTGGTCCTCACCAGCTTGTTCCTGGACAGCCGGAGGACATATTTAGTATGTCTCTTTATTCATGGAAGCCTAGTTGGGCAGAGCTGGAAGTAAGACCACTCCCTTGGATGAAAACCAACACCATGCAAGATTCACTCACGAGTCAACTTTTCTTGTCCAGATAACAATCAGAAGGGGGATTCGTCATAGAAAAGAACTTCTGATGTCCTTCCTTGTACTTCCTGCAGAATATCGTTCATTTCCTTAATGTTCCTCTTGAACAGAAATGCCTTCACCTCACTGTAGCTATTTTACATGCACAACATTTCACGATTGGATTGAAATTGAAATTTATTCGAATTAAAAAACAAAAAAATTATTGGATTGTACCATTTATATGGGAATACAATCAATTAATCCGACCATTGTGTGAGTGTATATGCATAGACATTATATACGTAGATGCCTCGTTGGGCGGGGTCTGTCTATGCTGCGGATGAGTCAGAGCGTCCGCCATGTTGAATGTGGCAAATCTGCAGTTAGACTCAGTCACTTAAACAGTATCAGAGGGACTTTAATTTCAGAATATACTTTATATTCGTAATATTTTTATCTTTGTAATATTACAAATTTGTTTTCGTATCCCTTTGCCTTGATTCTCCTGACTTTATTCTCGTCAAGAATAAAAATAATTAAAAGAATATAACCTGGCCCTATTACTCCAGGACTGAAATAGTGCTGCAAACTGTGACTATTCTGGAAATGTCCCCCCTTAATTCTCATAATATAATGTTTTTCTCATAATATTACCACTTTTGTCTTTTTTTTTTACTTTATTCTCGTATGACTTTTTTTCTCATATTAGTCATTTTATTTCTTTAATACTCCCCCAAAAAGTCTGCTCCTAATCTGTGTCTATACCAGATCTTAAAAGGTTCACATGTGACACGGTTTTACGAAATAATGAAGACCACAATGTTTAGATTTAATCAATTGATTTTTATATTCATAACACATACATACATAATCTGGACATATAGTTATATATAAACACACACCTATTTATTTATTTATAATACTTCAAAATCTGTAAATGCACATCTATATCTAAAAACATTGATCACTAGCTCTCTATTCTGCCAATCTCTATCAATTAATCTATATATATTTCTTTACAAGTATATAAAAGCTGCATCTATATCTTTCTATCTAAATACTTAAAACATAGGAATGAGGTATCTTCTCCGATCGACATTCACTACTCTCTGCCACATACAATATGGCGGTGACGTCGACGTGCAAACCTGTGCCCAATGAGGCGTCTACGTATATATGTCTGTGTGTATGTGCACCTGGCTTTATTCAGAATAGAACCACTCTGCGCGGTTATCAAATTTCCCTAAAAAAACACAGAAGAAGAGGTACTTCCGTCTATGCTGAAAAAACAATATAGTAAACAAAGCAGTATTATACGAGTTCGTTTGTCTTCCTAGCGCCCAGGCTGGGCTTGCACCAGCTTCTAATCACAGTTGAAACGTTACTGAATAAATAACAATTTTGAACAGAAAGATTGTAATGGGAGTCCCGACAGATTTGCTCCCCGACGTATTTACGCCACGTCACGTTTACGTCGGGCGCACTCGGGTCAGTTTGCCAAATTCAGAACAACTGGAACCTGACAAGTGTTTACATGCACGTTGATCGGATCATCAATCGGCACAAAGCACACTTCTCATTTTGATTACCATTTCATTCCGATTGCTGTGTTTACATGACATTTTTATTCCGATCGGCCCTTTATTCTCATTACTTATGTCCATGTAAACGTAGCTTCTGAGAACAGATGTTACTCTTTCCAACCTATAAGAGGTGATGACAAGCTCTGCACTGGTGGCACCACAATCATGCAGTACCCTCACTGTGAGAAAGGGAAACCTGAACCTTACTGAACACTCTTGGAAGTCCTTCTTCGCTGCCAGTGAGCCTCTCCCCCTAAAGTTGATAATAAACCAGAACAAGCTGCAGTAGTTCCCTTACAGGTGAGAGAGTTTTGATGCAAAGCAATAATGGCTGCAGGCTTTTCTTCAGAGGTAACCACTGCCAACACAGGAAGATTCCCCACATGGGTCGCTCTCTTAGAAAGATCTGTTGGCTGATGAAATGGATAAAAAAAATATTTTAGCAGCACTCTTTCACTGCTTCACTTGCTGACAATTGTATTTTTTTTTCCAGGGCAAAGCCAGATTGGAAACAGCTTTTTGATATAAAGTTAACTTTGTAGGCTCACAAAATTCTTTGTAATTAAATAATCAGCATCTGATCACTGACCATAATAATCCAATAAAAGATTAACCATCGATACAGCGTCTTGTGTCGCCTCAAAAAACCTTTGACCACAACTGGAGAGAGCGCTTCAACAAGCAGACAGAGACAGAAGCATGTCAGGAAAAACTCAGCCTGAGGCCAAAACAAGCCGGCAAGGGATGACGCTTCCACACGCGCATGTGCGTGGACTGATTGCTACGCAAACAAAACTGAAAAAAAATCCTGACAGGCTTCGAGCAGAGCTCCTCACCTACCTGGTATGTGACAGAAAGACAGAGGATAAAACTTGCTTTGACTGAGATGCTGATGAGGACATAGATGACATTTGACCTACTTTGTGCAAACCTGCAGATCCCTCTGCCGTGAGCGCTCAGTCACTTCAGTTCATTCATCTTTGCTACTTAGCGCTGAGTAAAAGCAAGCCAGGGTAAGGGCAGGGGGCTTTTTGCTCTAGCTTAGGTGATCCGGCCAGAATAAGCAGGTGTGTCACAGCATCTGATCCTGCATGAGTAGATTAAAAGAGCTCAAAGGAGAATTTGCAAGCTAGTTATTAAAGGGGAATTCAACATGCATAGGCTGTGTGTCCGACGCCCACCAGTGTTGAACTTACTATAACCTATACCATCCATAATAAATAATGCATAAAGCCTTCAATCCAGCCCGGCCTTGCTGTCTAGCTGCAGGCGCAGAAACAGGGAGCGGGGAGACAGACGGCTAGAGAGGAAGCAAAGGGAAAGTAAAACGCTCACCAAGACATTCCAGCGTTAAGCAGACGGCAAGCCAGCACCCATCCTGTTCTGGATGTGTGTCGCCAGAACATCTCGGTTAGTGAATGTCATCGGTCCGTAAGGGCAGAGTTACCAGCTCATGTGAAGCTGATGCTTAACAGTTTTACTGCTTGACATTCTGAGACACCGGGCACATTTATTTACCTCTACAGAAGAGATTTATAAAAGCTTTAATATAAATGAATCTTCTTTTTTTTTTTTTTTGCAGAAACATAATCTCCCATTGGACAGTCTTAAGAAAACTCCAACCTTTAACTGGAAACATTTATTCAGAGGGGAAAGAGAACGAATGTTAAGAAAGATTTTTTTTATTTTTATTTAAACCAACAATCCCCCTAACAAGCCATTTAGAATAACTGTAACTGAAGCATTTTTGTTCATTTACTTTTTTAAGTTGAGTAGATTTTCTCACTAATTCACTATTTTCTGTTTCTCTTGAGTAGAAATAGGAGCACTAAGCTGGATGAAAATAATCAGAGCTTGTTGCGTCAGAAGGAATCATCTAAATCTGCAAACATATTTTACAATGAAATCTTCATAATCATGTGTGTGTAATGTCAGTATCAGGGGACTGATTGGATGCAATGTAATAGGATATTATATTTCAGAAGCCATGCATGCAAATTCTAAATGCCAACAATATACTTGACCTGTTGGATATACCTTTTCCATGATGAACACATTTAATATATATTTTCAGTGAGAGGTGCTAATGCTCATGAGGAGCTGGAGACATTCTGATGTAAAAAAAAAAAAAAAAGGTATTTGTTATCGCAATATTCTGCAAAGGTTTTGCAGTTACACTACAGTTCAAAAGTTTGGGGTCACATTGAAATGTCCTTATTTTTAAAGGAAAAGCACTGTACTTTTCAATGAAGATAACTTTAAACTAGTCTTAACTTTAAGAAATACACTCTATACATTGCTAATGTGGTAAATGACTATTCTAGCTGCAAATGTCTGGTTTTTGGTGCAATATCTACATAGGTGTATAGAGGCCCATTTCCAGCAACTATCACTCCAGTGTTCTAATGGTACAATGTGTTTGCTCATTGGCTCAGAAGGCTAATTGATGATTAGAAAGCCCTTGTGCAATCATGTTCACACATCTGAAAACAGTTTAGCTCGTTACAGAAGCTACAAAACTGACCTTCCTTTGAGCAGATTGAGTTTCTGGAGCATCACATTTGTGGGGTCAATTAAACGCTCAAAATGGCCAGAAAAAGAGAACTTTCATCTGAAACTCGACAGTCTATTCTTGTTCTTAGAAATGAAGGCTATTCCATGCGAGAAATTGCTAAGAAATTGAAGATTTCCTACAACGGTGTGTACTACTCCCTTCAGAGGACAGCACAAACAGGCTCTAACCAGAGTAGAAAAAGAAGTGGGAGGCCGTGTTGCACAACTGAGCAAGAAGATAAGTACGTAGATAGAGTCTCTAGTTTGAGAAACAGACGCCTCACAGGTCCCCAACTGGCATCTTCATTAAATAGTACCCGCAAAACACCAGTGTCAACATCTACAGTGAAGAGGCGGCTGCGGGATTCTGGGCTTCACGGCACAGTGGCAAAGAAAAAGCCATATCTGAGACTGGCCAATAAAAGAAAAAGATTAAGATGGGCAAAAGAACACAGACGTTGGAAAGAGGAAGACTGGAAAAAAGTGTTGTGGACGGATTAATCCAAGTTTGAGGTGTTTGGATCACAAAGAAGAACGCTTGTGAGACGCAGAACAAATGAAAAGATGCTGGAAGTATGCCTGACGCCATCTGTTAAGCATGGTGGAGGTAATGTGATGGTCTGGGGTTGCTTTGGTGCTGGTAAGGTGGGAGATTTGTACAGGGTAAAAGGGATTCTGAATAAGGAAGGCTATCACTCCATTTTGCAACGCCATGCCATACCCAGTGGACAGCGCTTGATTGGAGCCAATTTCATCCTACAACAGGACAATGACCCTAAACACACCTCCAAATTGTGCAAGAACTATTTAGAGCAGAAGCAGGCAGCTGGTATTCTATCGGTAATGGAGTGGCCAGCGCAGTAACCAGATCTGAACCCCATTGAGCTATTGTGGGAGCAGCTTGACCGTATGGTACGCAAGAAGTGCCCATCCAACCAATCCAACTTGTGGGAGCTGCTTCTGGAAGCGTGGGGTGCAATTTCTCAGATTACCTCAACAAATTAACAGCTAGAATGCCAAAGGTCTGCAATGCTGTAATTGCTGCAAATGGAGGATTCTTTGACGAAAGCAAAGTTTGATGTAAAAAAAATCGTATTTCAAATACAAATCATTATTTCTAACCTTGTCAATGTCTTGACTCTATTTTCTATTCATTTCACAACGTATGGTGGTGAATAAGTGTGACTTTTCATGGAAAACACAAAATTGTTTGGGTGACCCCAAACTTTTGAACGGTAGTGTAAATGTTTTCCTGATGTTGTGCAGTCCAAGAATCACCCTGTAGAAATCCAAATTCTTAGTTTGTTTTAATGATGAGTCTAAACTGGTTACACGGACTCTGGGGGTTAAAGTTTTTTTTTTTTTCTTAATGAGCTGCGATGTGATTGTTGTAAAAAATTCTTTAAATTTAATCCACCGCAGCTTGCACTTTCTCCACCACCTCCCACAGCTCCAAATATGGGGTCAGAAGTACAATCAATACACCGATGCATTTGAACAGCAGCGCAACGGCTGCTTTTCATGGATTATGCATTGAAAGTTGGAAAGCTTGTCGTTGGGGTCCGAAATGGCAGACTGGGATTGTTTTATTGTCTCACATGAACTCGAACACACACATCCTTGTTTAAAATTCAAAGTGAGTACCGTACCTTGACTTCCATTATTTTTCAAGCCTTTCTATGGCCTAACCCTGACCCTAATGTAAACCTAATTGACACATTAGTACTAAACCTAACCCTTAGCCCTGGATAAAAATGAGGACCAAAAAACGTCCTCACTTTACATCATGGTCCTTTATTTACTAGTAAAATGTGCTAAGTACAAACACACACAGATTTTGCAGACAGACAACCCTTTTACTTGTCCAGCTCTATGGTGCATCTGGTCCTGCTATCAGACACACGCACACACACTTATTCTTTGATGTAAAAGGAAGAGAAAAGGAAGGAAGAGGGGCTGAGAAGCCCAGAGGGAAGATGGATGCATGTAAGGCAGGAATCGGTGAAGAACGTTAAGTTGGAAGGTCTGTGGAACACATGAAACTTTGTGCCTTTTGCAGCCTGTCTGGGTGTTTAACCTACAACCTCTGCCAGATACACACTAACATGTCTGCTTTGTTTCACGTGTGCAATGTTGGGTTTCCATCATTTGTGTTCTGGAAAAGTTCTGGTAATGTTTCAGATGGATGATGGACATATTTGTCTCAGAAGGTGATGACGCGTGATATTCTGAGCATTTGGCTTGTGAAGCACTATCATTTTGAATATTAAATTAATCTTAACTTTATGTATCTTCTTGATTATGAAATGTTGTTATCATACCTAAAACATCATATAGTCACTATAACCTGTTACAAATATGATCTTTTGCCGTATGCCAGGGGCGCAGTCATGGGTGGGCCCGGATGGGCCTAGGCCCACCCACACTGTATCAGTGCCCACCCAATGAAGTGGCTTTCCTTTGGAAAATAATAATTTTTTTTAGGGTGTCACTTAAAGTGATCATAAAAATAATCATAAAATAAAATGCAGCAGAATAAAATTGAAGATAAGCTTGACTCAAACATGGAAACAGCAAGCTTCATGTTCTAGCTCTCAGTAAACCAGCAGCACAGAGAAAGTCAATCGCCTAAGAGTCACAGGACTGTAATAAACCAAATGCAAGGAGATGCTGGAAACATCACATTTTTTGAGAAACCGTGAATATGGTATTATTGTCATAATGGGTGCCGAACAGGACATTCCTCTTTGGGGGTACCGAGAATCAGCAGAGCGCTGGATTCTTTTTAGGCGTGCTGTGGGGCTGCTGGGTCACCTTTCACTTCAATTCAGGTGCACACACTCAGTTTAGTCACTGGTGCTGGGACCGGACAATCAGTTCCCAAATAGCCTTTTGTTTATCTATAACCATCTCGGCTGTGTGGAAAAGTGGGACTCAGTGAAGTGGAGAGCTTAAAGGGCTGCATCCCTACTCTAAGAATTGAGTCCAAAGCAGGAGTCCATGCCTCACTGGGTCCGCTTAGAGCAAAAACATAAAACATCTTCATAGAGAACAACTTCAAACTCAGCCTTCGACATGCGTAATTGGGCACTTAGAGGCGCCCTGCGCAAATACTGTGGAAATAATGTCTGGTCAGGGTGGAGGTTGACAAAGGTTATGAAACGTAACAATCTACAAGAGCAGGAGCAAATCAGAGTAAAACTCAGCAGCTGGATCATAAGTAATGACGCAACGTAACCACCGCTGCATGCTTCAGGTGCCGCAGTACTTGAAGCATGTGGCGGTGTTTCCTCCGTTTTCAAATGTTAACTGTAATATTGTGTTCAATAAAAGAAAAGAAAATAGCAGAAGCTTTCCAATTATCAAAAAAACAGTTTTGTGTGTCCTGGGCATCTGGATCGATGATGTGACTGCAGCCGTTACTTAGTGACATTGCATTCAGAAACGGAAATAATGACTCTGACAGGCTGCTGCAGTTTGAATGATCCAGAAGCTACTCCGCCGTGTTTGTGGCTCTAAATCATCTTAAATGTGATGGGTCCTGATTTTTTTTTTCCGTTGTCAATTCAACAATATTCACTTGAACAGAGAATGTCTTTTCTCCTTCTCCTCGGCCTTTAACTCCATAGTGAGCTTGTCACCACGTTTTACCATGGTGACATTACGTTTGTGGCAGACACCGGCTTAGGAAACACACACAAATAACATGACACACATACACAACAGACTTAGTATTTACACTTTTGTTTTTTCCACACATTAGAGCATGCAAGTTCCTATCAGAGTCCGAGGGTTCTGGTATCTGTCCCTTTGCGAGTGATCTGATCCATGTTACATGGATTAGTCCCTCCTTCATGAATCTTAAATAATGAGGTCATTTTTGTGCAGTGCCCTCACAGCTCTAGGAAAGAAGCTGTTTCTGAGTTTATTAGTTCTGGATTTGATGCTGGTGGGTGGGATCAGTGTAGATGCGTCTGGCCCTTCTCTGGACTCGTGGTAGCATTGGTAGCTTTGGCTTCACAGGTCTGCCTAAAAAGTGGATCAGACAGCAGTAGCTGATCCAGAACGTTGCTGCCCACGTCCTCACTAAGACTAAGAAAGTAGAGCACATCACCCCAGTTCTAAAGTCCTTACACTGGCTCCCTGTATCTCAGAGAATAGACTTTAAAATACTTCTGTTAGTCTATAAATCCCTAAATGGCTTAGCACCTAAATACATCACAGATTTGTTATCAGCGTATAAACCCTCCAGACCACTAAGGTCTTCTGGCTCCAGCCTTCTCTGCATATCTAGAACACGAACCAAACACGGAGAAGCAGCATTTAGTTCCTATGCTCCACTTATCTGGAACAAACTTCCAGAAAACTGTAAAAGTGCTGAAAGCCTGAGTTCCTTTAAATCGAGATTAAAAACACATTTGTTTAAAATTGCCTTTGAATGTTCAAGTTAAACTGTTTTAAAATGTTCAATGTTCAAGTTAAACTGTTTTAAAATTACTTTATTTTTTTCCTACATTCTATCCCTACTTGCTTTTATTCCTATATTTTAATCATGTAAAGCACTTTGCATTGTCTCTGTACTGAATTGTGCTATATAAATAAATTTGCCTTGCCTTGCCTTGCCTTTGGCTGCGTGGGCAGGTGCTGGAAAATAAAATCAGCAACTCCATATAGCTTGTCTGCAGAGGGAAGCTCTAGAATTTGGTAGATGGCTGCTTTGGATGTGGACTGCTGAAAAGCTAGTGGATCAACACCAGCAGATGACCTGGTACCCCAAACCATCACTGACTGTGGAAACTTCACATTGGCCAAGCCAAGTGGATTCTGTGCCTCTCCACATTTCCACTAGACTGTGGGACCCTGATTTTGAAATGAAATACAGAATTTACATACATCTGAAAACAGGACTTTGGACCATTGAGCCTTAATAAGATGCTTCTGATATTGTCTCTTGTTCAGGAGTGTCTTGACACAAGGAATGAGACATTTTTAGCCCCTGTGTAGGAATCCTTTGGTTCCTGATGCGTTGACTCCAGCCTCAATCCACTTTCTGTGATGCTCTCCCCAATTCCTGATTGTGTTTTGCTTCACAATCCTCTCAAGGCTGAGGTTATCCCTGCTACTGGTGCACCTTTTCCTACCACACCTTTTTCTTCCACTCATCTTTCTTTGCACATGCTTGGAGACAGCACTCTTTGAACAACAAGGACCTTTGGTTTTCCCTCCTTGTAGAGTTGATGAGTGTCTTCTGGACATCTGTCCATTCAGCAGTCTTCCCCATGATGGTGTCACCTACTGAATCAGACTGAGACCATTTAGGAAACATTTTTTTAATTAATTAGCTGATTAGAAGGTGACACCATGAGTTCCTAATGTTAATTTTTTTCACAATATGTTGATTTTCTGAGGCAATACATTTTGGGTTTTCATATCTGAAAAAGTAGTCATTAACATTACATGAAATAAATGTTGAAATATTTCACTGGCTGAATTTCTATTAACCCTATATAATAATAATAATAATAATAATAATAATAATAATAATAATAATAATAATAATAATAATAATAATAATAATAATAATTACATTTTCTCACACAACAACGTTCTCATTTTATGTACGTGTTCGTTCTCCTCCCCCTCTCATCCTCCTGTCATTTCCGCCCTCCCTGTCGCGGGGCGATGACGTAGCCTCCTCCGATTTATTTTATTTTTTTTGCACCGCGGCGCGGCGGCGTTTATGGCTAGCTGCTAGCTGAAAGAAAGATGCGGCAGGCAAAGCTGCGGGAACAGGACTAGCGTTTCATAAGCCCCCCCAAAACACGTCGCCTTCACCATGACCAACAGGACATCTTATTTTTATGACCCGGACGTGGGCAACTTTCACTACGGTCAGTCTGCTATTTGAGGAGGGGCTGATGGGAGCTAGCTTCATGCTAACACCTCCGCTATTAGCGTGCATTGCGCTTCCTTTTCATTTAGTGCGTGTAAAGTCGCAGAATAGCGCGTTTTGCGGTGCATTTAAATACTGTTTGTGTCCATTCTCCTATTTTATGTGACCTCCTCCTAAAGTAACCTGGCGTTGGACTCTGACTAGCCTACTTTGTTGCTTTATTGTTCCTAATGGCATAATATAGAGTTATTTGTCAACGCATTGCTGAGTAAAAACTACGACAGGTTAAAACAAGAATGATTTTTTTGCACAACTGCACGCAGAGTCTGTTAGACCCTGTCAGTATCATGTTTTTGCCTAAATCCCGGTTTCTGTTTTACGCTCTCTGTTTCTGACAATACTACGGTGGCCCACACGGTGGACCATGCTACCTAGAGTTTTTTTCTAACAGTGTAAACAATGCCAAGAAACACTGCCTCTATTAGAGCAGAATAGCACATCTTTATAGTTTATTACTGAGCTACAGCACGCTTAGGAGTGCCTGAAATTACAGCCAATTAACAATAAAAACCAGTCAGATGCTCAACCCACGGAGTTTTTGTGGGGGGGGGTTAATGTCAGGAAAGCAGCTGAACGTTTGCTTGGTGTCTAAAAGTGTCGGATCGCCTTTGGTTTAGCAGATCTGAGGGATCTGGAAGTGAAGATGGCGGAACAGAGAGCGAAAACAGGCGAACTGTTTTATGTGCTCTGGTGAGGAAGCATTGGCTTTTAGAGAGGCCTGTGGTGCTGATTGTTTTGTGTTTAATTTCTAATTCATTTCATGTAATAGGGGGGAAAAAAAGAAAAGGAACACGTTGATTTATTTTCATCTAAATTTGTACTCAATCAAAGACGGCATCAAAGTGTGTCCAGTTGGTTGATGTATTTCTAGTGCCAAATTTCACCATAAATATAAATGATTTTACTGTGGCGGTTGCAAAGCACTGCATGCGTGCAGCGTCTTTTAGGGTAACGTATCGCAGGTGTGGCACATTCAAAATGTTAAAGGGCCTTTTGCTGTTCTGAAGGCAACATCAGGTGCTTATTTTAGTGGCTGGGACAATGTGGCTTATTCGTGATAAATAGATCATCGCCATACTCCACAGTAGTATTGAAATTACACGTTTCACTGATGCTGTGAAACCCTAATTCCCGTTTGGTCGGATGGAGCTGCTCGTTCACGTCGATGGGGTTGAGTGTCAGCCTTTCTTGTGATCTTTAAAGTCATCTGAACTAATTGAGGATCTCTCTGTTTCTTTCAAACTCAGTCCTTATCGATGGAGGCCAATCAACAAATTCAATGTCAGGTTATTTGTGGTTGTGTCCAAATCTTAAAGGAAGACGATGTCGTATTGAGTTTTATGCGGAGACCCAGCAGCTGTGGCTGTTCTGGGTCCGCTGAACGTTTAACCTTCCAGAAAATGTCACGTCTCGATGAGAAGTAACCCGATTGTGTGAAATGTGGGCGTCCTCCAGGTGCCGGCCACCCCATGAAGCCTCACCGTTTGTCTCTGACACACAGCCTGGTGCTTCACTATGGCCTCTACAAGAAGATGATGGTAAGCGGCAGCCGAGGTGCGGCGCACCATTCAGAGCCCTTTGCCACCGTTCGCAGCGCGCCCGCTAACGTTTGCTCTCCTGTTGCCGACCAGGTCTTCAAGCCGTACAAGGCCTCGCAGCACGACATGTGTCGCTTCCACTCCGAGGACTACATCGACTTCCTGCAGAAGGTCAGCCCCAACAACATGCAGGGCTTCACCAAGTCCCTCAACACCTTCAACGTCGGAGACGACTGGTGAGCGCTGGCGTCTTAGTCCTGTCGCTGCGAGCGCGCCGTCGCCTTGCAGCCTGACTGACTCTGACTGGGCCGTGTGCGCCTGTGCGTTTCAGTCCCGTGTTTCCAGGTCTGTTTGAGTTCTGCTCCAGATACACAGGGGCGTCCTTACAGGGGGCGACGCAGCTCAACCACAAGGTAACACACACACACACCGCAAGCCCTCGGGAAACTCGGTGCCAAAGGCGTCACAACAACTGATTCGTTTGAGGTTTTTACGCCGCCGCTTGGCGTCTTGTACTGTCGGGGTGCTCTGGAAAGAAGCCGCTCGCAGTCGGCGAAAGGATTTGTCACGCGTACCTCTCATCGCCGTAGTTCCTGAACCGCGTAAACATCAGGAAAGTTCTAAAAGAGGAGAACAGGCGCTTTGAGGTGAGGCTGGACGATAATTCAACAACAATATTTATCGATCGATAGACGTACATTGATGATAGAAAAAAGGGTCAATAAAAAGTTCAATAGAACTGTTTTCCTTCTTTTTGCATTTTAGCCTATCATGTAGGTTTATATTACATCCTCCCAACCAATCACAAACGCAGACCGAGGAACGCTCCGCCCCCTTCAAAGAGTTCAGAGAGCGCGCGTTCTTTTGTCTTTTTTTAAATACTTGCAGTTTTGGTAAAAAGTTGGTTGAATAAAGGGTTGAGTTTGAATTCAGTGTTTGTGTTCTGTAGCTAAAAACAGGTCGCTAAGCAACAGCATAAAATGGCCAGGGCTGCACTTCAAATATATGTTTTGAGTTTGTTGATAATTATCGATATCGATCAATATAATTTCTATTTTATCAATATACTTCTTTTCTGTATCGTCCAGCCCTACTTTCATGGTATATGTATGACACATCACAGCGGCCCCTGGGACTTCTGTGTTATTCGCTGCCACGTCACGTAGGTTTCTCCTCACCGTAGTCCTGAACGATTGGTCTGGTCCAAAAAATTCCCAGAGCGAAGGAGGGTGAGCGCCGACACAAGTGTTGGAAATATTTTATGAAGTTAGAAAATCACATAAAGGAAGTGAGCCAGAGTCCTGGAATCTCCCAGAAGGCTCGTTTCAGGAGACGGTGACCACGAGGAGCGACAGATTTCCTGCAAATGGGGGTCGCAATCTGGACAACTGCCGGGCTAAAACGTTGGAAACATTCTACTGTAGTGCCGCATTTGTAATGAAATATTGTTTGCGTGCACATTTTATGTCCTGGAAGAAGCAGAAAAAAAAAAAACGCTGATTGCACATTTTAAAAAAAATTCTACAGCCATAAAACGAAACAAATACCAGGCGAGCCATTCATAACCATGGTCATAAGAGGGTTAAAGTGCGGCAGCAGTGAGCAGAGGGTCATGTCACCACTTGGGCAGTGTCAACAATAAACAATTGAGATTATTACTAATTATGACTGAGATTATTATTATTATTCTTATCCTGAGTACGTTAATCAAAGCAATTCGGTCATTTCATTCATCTAATAGCACCTTACCCTGTAGCTGCTCTAATCACCACTAGATGTCACTACTTCTTTCTCCTTATGTTGCTGTGATACTTAATTACTAATGCTTATTTTTATTAAGGGACTGCAGAAACAGACTCATGAAGAGCTCATTTTATTTGCTTCCTGTTGGTCTTCATGAACTCAAGCCCTGCTGATCGATCAGGTCTATAGGCTTGAAGACATTTAATGCCACCCCTGGTAAAGATGTGTAAAAAGCCTTAAAATAACATTTAATCTTAAACTGCAGGAGCATAGCCTCACATTGATTCCTTTTTAACGTAGCCTTTAGTTCAGCTCCCTGTATTTAACGGAG